>JAQFXM010006423.1:0-13273 GCA_034693345.1 Entomobrya multifasciata | reverse complement strand
AAAAGAAACAAGAATGAAAGTGTATTTAGAATGCGTATTATTTTGATTTTTCAATTTTTTCGATTCTAATATAATTAATCATTAAGACAAGTAGCATATCATGAAGTTAATGTCCATCTGTACAAGAAATATCATCTTCAATCCAAGTAGTAGTGCAAACTGGGAAAATATTTAACCCTGAGTCAGATCAGGAATATGAGCCAATAATAAATGGTAGTTTTTTGAAAGCGCTAATCAGGCTCTTAATGATTGACCCTTCTGTTCAGTTGGCTGCATATTAAAAAATTCAATATACATTTTATGTGTTTTTAGGAAATACTTCCCAGTCGCTTCTCTAGTTGAAAAAACATTTACTTTTACTAAGTACTCCACTATTTTTTATGAACGATCAAATGATAACAACCATCAATATTTAGTTCACTATTACTGCAAAATATATTGGTAGTTTTATTCTTTAAATTTAAACGTTTTTTTACGTTTTATATTTTACTCATGCCTAACTGCTCAAGTCAGAGGCGTATACTCATGAATTTCCTGTGTGCAAGAAGGAAGTATTGAACCAACTCTTGATTTTTTTGTTTTTTTCTTCAAAATCGCTTAAGCAGTGGAATTGTATTGATTTGAGCGGATGAATTCAATTTTTTTGGCAAGATCATTTGGCCTTCCACATTTAAACTTGACATAAAAATTCACGGATGTGTATTTTCCGCACTACAGATAATCATTTTTTTTCTTTTCAAACTGGATATTATTTTAATTTCTAAATTTATATTCAACTCGAATCCCATTACGTGAGAGGCCTTTGCGATGAAAAATAATAAAGTTAAAATGTTCGCGTTCATTTTTTAAAAATGTTTTATAATTATAATATTATACGCTGTTTTTACCAACTATAAACTAACAACAACACTTAAAACAATTTTATAAATTACATATGCTTAACAATTTGATTACATTATATTCAGATTGACTATCCATTCGGTGGCTCCTAAACAATACGAGCATCATTTTGGATTGGATTGAAGGGCTGCAGTTATCTGAGCCCACAAATCTTTTTTACATGCTTTCGACCTAAATCAATCAAAAGATAGATTAATTAGTTTTATAGTTTGGTCAGGATATTAGCACAGAAAAATCAAATAATTGATTAAAAATACTACACTTACCGTCTTAAATTTTGCAGCCACTCTTTGAATTGGCTGCTACCATCGGGAGTCAGATGGAAGGCCTGTCGAGCTGTACACACGATGCTTACGAAGTCCTCATAATCTGCTAGCGTGATGTGATATAGCTTTTGATGAAGACACTGGAAGTACATTTGCTGACACTTTTGAACCAAAGGTGCCAACGGAGATCTTGGATTAGTGTACACCCACGACAAATTATTGTTACGAGATATCAGCGCTGCGTCCAAAATGATTTCATGTAGTACGAATGGGTTTGCGATTGACGATACAGCGCAAATACAAAACTGCTGTAGATATTGTGCCCCAAGTTTTCTGGAGATGGAGAGCAACCATTTCACGTCTTCTCCGTATGGAGGATTTCGTGCGAACTTGGCTTGTGGACGATCATCGTGAACTCTACGAGCCAAGGTTTCCATTGCCAGCATTCCAACTCGATATGCAGCAAGAAGATATTTCATTTTAATTGCTGATTGCCCCTGTTGATGTTGATTTCCACCGTCCCTTCCTCCTTGCAAGAACTATTAAATGACAAGAATAAGTGTATATTATGCTTATCTAATTACAGTTAAACAAATGCTCACGAGTATACATTGAGCATTAAGCACATGCAAATTAAACAGGTTGTTTCAATTTACCATTATTACCTGGGATCCCGTGACAGGTATGTTTATATCCTTGCCCATTTGTGGCATACCATTTCCGTGTGGAGGAGGTTGCATATGCCCACCTTGTATAAAACCATTATTTGGGTTCATCATGCCATTTCCGCAATTCATCTATAAAAAATCAAAGATGCATATACGTTAGGACTGCTTATGTCTAAAATTGTGGTACATTTTATGAAAAAATATCTGATACCAAAACATTACCTGTTGTTGTCCCGATTGTCTACTATTCATCATTTGTATGCTTCCCTGTTGCATGGCATGGCCGTTTGGTGGGAGTAGTATTTGGCCATTTGGTCCTGATTGTAATTGACCAGGATGACCATTGGGCGCAAGCACCATTGGACCTTGTTGTCCACCCTGCTGCTGCATTCCATTCTGACCGGCTGTAGCGTTTGTAATTGCGAGCATGTGCGAACTATTATTCATGCTGACAGCGTGATGTTGGTTGTTTGAAGACACATGCTGAACATGACCTCCCATCTGAACTCCGAGACCCAAGTTTCCATTTACAGTTACTGGATGCGATACTGGAGCAACAACAACTTGAGGTCCACTGCAAGGTGTCACTCCCACAACATTTGAAGCATGATGATGATTTACTCCAATCTGACTATTCATTATACTCATGTGCGAATGAGTAACAGGGAAGTACTGTGTTGGAGCTTGTCTAATGTTCATGTGAGAATGAGGATTGGAGGGACCACTGGCAGTGGAAATTGGAACTGGAGGGTAATACTGCAGTGCAGCTCCAGCATTTACCATGGAGTGGGAATGGTTATGACCATGAGAGTGGTGGGAGTGTTGATTATGAATAGGATTGCCGAACTGGCCAGGGCCTACTTGATTTTGTTGCCCACCTTGTGGTGGTTGTTGCTGGGTATTGTAATAGCTGGAACTTGAAGTAGTGACTCCGCCGTTCCCTTGTGCATTAGGCTACATAAAAAACCGATATTTAATTAATTGTTTTCAATCATGGCTAACTTATCAAATAAAATTAAATCAAAACATACCTGGTAAATAACTTGTCCATAAACATAATTTCCAGGAACTGGATTGAAAGCTGGAATAAAAGGGACTTGTGCATATGGGGTGGCGCCATAAGGATGAGGATTTGGCATCGGAAAAACAATGCTACCATGTTGAGGTTGATGGGACATCTGAGCTGGAGGTGGTTGTATTTGAATGATATCAATTGGCCCTTGTACTCCAGAGGAACCGGAATTCCCTGCTGATGGAGGAGGAGGTGGCGGGTTGTTAGGATTTACAGGAGGTAGACCCGTTTGAGGGGATACAACAACTTGATGACCATGAGCCCCAGGATTCAGAGGATCCATTCCAGATTCCAAAGAAAGGAGTGACTCGTGATGACTAAAGTCATCGTTAAGAACGTCCACGTCTAGAGGCAGATGCTGCAGAAACATAACCAACGTTAGTCAGAATACATTACAAACGAGTGGATGATATAAAAAAGGTTTAGATGAATATACTTACTTTCTGGTAAAGAGAATACCATTGTCGTGCAACATCAAACAAGACCTCTGGGTATACACCACCGCCTTTAGCCGCTGATTCAACTGTAAGGCAAGCCTTTTCCAGCATACCATCGCTTTGTTCTTTACACTGAAATAAAAAGAAAGCATAATTTTAAATAGTTGGAAAAGTTATTGCAAGTATTTGAATGATAAACTGTTCTATAACTGTAATATAAAGAGTAATACCAACCTGCAAAATTGCCCTATGAATTTCATTGGGATTCAGAGCATGAGCATGAGGCAAGCATGATAATGCAAGTTCAGCTGCTGCTCTAACCATATTTGCATCTCCTCGAGAAGCACGGTCAGCAATCGTGACGGCTTCAGTGGGTGTCAAATGGGTTTCCCAAGTATCAATCAAGAATGCGATTGCAGGTGCACCAATTTCCATAGCTTGCCCTGAAATTAGAAAATATATATTATGGGATTTCCGTTTCAAATTAAGGAACAAATTTTTTCTCATTAAAAGTTAATATTACCTGTAATCCAAGAGACATGACTGGAATATGTTCTACTCAACCAGTTTGGACTAACAGCATTGTGAAGTCCCAATGCATATAAGCCAATGTGAAACGCGCACATGTGCAAAGCTCGGTGTGGTCCTCTGGGATTCTGTCCATTACTGGGTTGAGTGAACAAACTCTGATTACTGGAGCCTCCAGCCTTTCCAAGGACAATCTTTGCCAACTCAAACATAAAATGGGCACCAGCTTCAGATGGTTGATTTGGTAAAACTGGATAAGATCTTTTCCCTTTAAATCGTACTGATTCTTTCCCAGATCTTCCTGAATTTTGCGAAACTCCAGGATTCGTTGATGCAGACTGTGTTGAACTTTGTTGGGTGGTACTTGGCGCAGCAGAGCTACCTGACTGCTGTTGTGGAGTTGCACCACCTGAATTGGAACCTGTACCATTTGATTGAGCTCCGGACGTTTCATCGCTGTCTGAACGGGTCGCACTTGCAGAATTTCCACCAGCTTGACCACTTGGACCTGCGGCGTCGTTACCGCTGGATGCTGAATCAGCTTTGGCAACACAAATATTTGAGCTGCATGTACTGGAACTGCTACTTCCACCTTCTTTAGGTCCGTTGTGAGATGATGAACTATTTCCATTGCTGCTTACGGCAGTCGGGCTACTACCACTGGGTGAATTATCCCGAGGGCTTAATGAGTTGGTTTCGTCACCTTTGCCACTAGTATTCCACGCAGCTCCCAACAAAGTAGTCGTTGGAGGGTTGTTTGAATAATAGGCGGATGGTAGCGGTGCCTTGTACAGTTGATGAATTTCCCGATCCAGCAATTTCTCCATGATTTTAGCAAGCTTATCTGGCTCGTCTTTGTAGTGAAGTAGCATTGACAATGCAAGATCTCCGCGTTGTCGACGAGTTCCCTCACATAACAGAGGATGATCCGCTTCCGAAACGTTAGCTTTTAGACCCAGTGCAGAGACCGCAGCTTCAAATCCCAAAGATTCGTCGCTTGCTAAGTGATACACTCCTGTTTGTAGATTACAACGACCCTCCCGATTGCTTGGCATCACGAGGGCGTCAAAAATAAAGTTGGCCAAAACTAACGGAAGAAGAGCTTCTCCTCGTGATTTGAAAGTACCATCCTTCAATGTTTGCGCCTTCAGACGTATCATGTCTAGTTCCTTCTGACCAATCAATATTCTCTTCAAAAGCTGGGCTAGTTCAGCCTCTTGGTTTGCAAGTTTTACTTCCAGAGGTTTCGTGGACGCTGGTGGGCGTGCCAATTCTAGGCCAAACATGCCAACTTGGAAAGCGAGACAGAAATGGTCTGAGTTTTCTGCCAAAACGGTGCACAGAAAGGAGCACTTTGCTAGAGTGGCTGATGCTAAACACGATATTTGATGAGACAAAGGGTTCACCTTCTTCCTTTTCCCTTTTCCTACGACAGAAAGAGGAAGATCAATGGACAAATTAGGTGGGTTATCTAGTAACTCTTCAGCTAGTCGAACTCCCAATTTGCACGCCTCCTGAGAATGGCCATGTGCATGAAGCCCCTCTGCGCGAGCAAAAAGTACTTCCCATTGGTCTTCGATTCGTCTCAAATTAGCAAAAACGTTCCAAGCAGCATCCTTTTTGGCATTCGCATCGTCAGTACCATCACCACGTTTGGATGGACCGACGGGAGCCTTAGGGTCGTAATAATAAAGTTGGTATTCATCTCCACTTTGCTGGGAATCAGATGAGTCGAATTTCGGTACGACTCCTGCCACAGCAGCGCTGGGTCCTGGAACCCTTAATACTGCTGCGGGATCTCTAGCTGACAGAGATGAATCCGAGTCTCCATCTAGATCTGCTTCCGCGTCCCCTTCGAGATCATCACTGGTGCCAGTGTTGTTTAAACTCATTGTTTGTGATGCAGAGGATCGTACTTTAGCATCTGCTTCCACCCCTTCATCATTGTCCACTTCTATCAAGTCAGCATCATTTTCGTTGTCACAAAAACCTTCCGAACTAACACTGCTTCTATTACCATTTCTAGCACCACTTGTCAGTGACAACACAGCTTCACTAGATGTAGAAGGTCCATCTCCAGAGGAAATCTTTTCGTTTCCACTTGACGATGATGAGCCTGATGGAACAGCTACATCTTCATCAAATGATGAACTTTGTTCAAAGGAAGCGTCTCTGCTCACTTTAATTTTTAGTCCTGATGCACTAGCACTTTTACCGCTGGGTACTACAGGCCGTTCACCTCCTATCGCTTCGCTAAGGAGCAGCTCTCCGGCGATAACACCAGGAGTGCTGGAAGTGTTCCCGGACGTATTGTTGTTGTTGTTATTATTACCTTTCTGCTTTCGACCTTTCGATGACTTTCCAGGCTTTGATGGGCCAGCAGTGGGTCCTGCGCTTGTTGAAGGACCAGGATTATTGTGGCTTGAAGGAACTGCTAGATTTCTGTTTGGGGCTTCTGGTGCACCAGCGCCTCTTTCCACTCCAAAGTCAACGCTTCTAGGGCGCTTTGCTGACACTAATGGAATGCTGCATATTGTTGCAGAAGAGTGTAAAAGATGATGTTCTCCAGCAGGATTATTCAAAATTGCGTGGGACGAATGAATCATTCCTGTTTCTCCGGAACGTGAATGACCGTCCGAATGACGGAAACACATGAATGGACAATGATATTTTCTACTAGACTCTGACCACGTCACACCATAAATGGGATAAGAATCCCAAGTTAAATAACAGGCTTCCAACGCAGGACGAAATCCAGGAAACACTTCTACGTCATTTTTGAAACTGTTGGCGTGCTTGGATGATCCAACAGATGCGTTTCTGGATTTGGAAACTTTCTCAACTATCTTAATGTGCCACTCCTATAAGAAGACAAAAACATTAATAATTAGATCACTTTTTGTAAATATTTTTAAAAAATACGTCACTGCATAAAAGAGAAAAGTGAAAGCAAAAGCTTACCCTAAATTGACTATGTAGTATACATCTTTCATCTGGCGACAAACCAGGATTCAGCGCTGCCAATCTCCACAAACATACAATTTCATCACATAGACTGGATCCAGCATGTTGACAAGCGTGAGCGTTGGAATTCACACTATGATGCTTTCCTCCGTGTCCAGAGTTTCCATTGTGAAGGGCCACCTTAGTATTGAACCACCATACAAGTATCTGCAAATCGATAAGTAATCAGAAGTTAAATTTCAAATAAAAATAACCTTTGATGGATTTATAATGCTATTACGCGATGCTATTATGTTCAATTGATTACCTGGTCGCAATTTAGACATTCCTCAGTAATGATTTCTAAAAGCGGGACGGCATTTCTATCTTCTCTACGAAACATTTCTCGTACAATAGAGAGTAGATTCCACATTCCTTCTGGTTCTCGCCCTCGCAGGGGTCTCAATAAGCTACTCCATTCTGCGGAAGCTGGAGGTGCTGCACTAGTTAAATAATTTACGTCACTAAAAACTATAGGTGCTGGAACACAAAACTTGATGAGAATCTTATGAATGTTGCCGTGCAATGTCCTCTCATCCAAGTACCACGAGGTTTGCTCGTTTACTGATGCCCCTGCGGTAGGATCTGGTGCACCACGCAGCTGCAAAAGTCAAAATATTACAAGTTTTTGTACCCTGGTGCATAAAGGTAATTTCAAATAATATTTAAAACAATTGGAAAACTTACAGTATTGATGGCTGAGCGCTGTGATGATAACAGTTCATCCAGAAGACGCTGTGCGGTTGGCAAAATTTGTTGCGGCAACTCACTGATGAGGTATTGAGCAAATTTCTGGAGCTGATCTCTATGCAGCCTAGACAGGGACTCGCTAACAGGGGCTCGCAATGTAACATCTTTCGACTGCAAAAAAAGTGCACACACATATTAATCATTTTTGTACTTATTTTTAAAACATGAAAAAGGATAACAAAAGTGAAAGTGAAAAAAAGTACCTGAAAAATTCTATGCAGACAGACTGCGACAACATGCCCACACCAATTTGTGCTCGCGTTACATGTACATGTGCAAGATGTTACCCTCCTTCGATCAAACGTCACGGCCACTTTATGAGACTCCCTCATGTTTGGCTTCACTGTAGCACTTAAATGGAATCCTGTAAAAAATATTTAAGCATAAGTTAAACCGTAAAATTTGCTTTCACTGACATTTTCTTCCAAGATCTATTCGATTAATTATTTTGACAACTTACCAATCTGCAATATGTCGCTAACGCTATCATTCCTAAATAACTTTTCGCCCTTCTGAAATTCCTCAGCAGAACCGTTCGCCAAACAAGAGTACAACCGAATGTCCTCTTCATGCTCTGGAAAGCTCCAAAACGCAATCCTTAATTGAAGTTGTTCTGGAACTGGTGGGAATACCCTTTCGACCATTTCAAAAGGAATATGTGAGGCAACACATTTTGCTGACATTTCCACCAAACTGACACCAGTAGACGCTTCAGCCGCAGGGGACGATTTCGTGTTGACCAGAGACGAAGAGGATGGAACGGGGTGTATCCCTGCTGAATGGGAAGACCCCAATCCTCCACTCCCAACTGTGCCATTTAGCACAGGATTGGGATTGGCGGAATAAATAGATTTTTTCCATCCCCTCCAGTTGTTGCAGAGAGACTCTGGCTCTGAGATCCATGAGCATAGTGAGTCTTCTTCGAATCTATCTGAATCTTCGAAAGAAAAACGGTCACTATCTACCAGCTCCCAATCCCGCATTGCTCTTTCTAGAGCAGCGAACTGGTCACGAAGCCTAAGTTGACCCGCCAGGTTGCCGTCCAATGCACCACCTTAAGTGGCAAGTTGTGTCCCGCTGTCTTGAATTTATTTATTACCCTTTGTAATAAAAAAGAGACTTTTGTGAGAAACTGCTAATGCTGTTATTTAGAAGATGAGTCATATTGTGTCCAAGAATAAAATGAGGCTTACGACAACGGTAAGAGGTAGTTTCATCGGTTCCCATTTAGGGAAGCAGGGCCATAAGAAATCAAATCGATTTCCTTTAAATTTTATCACCCGCAAATTAAATTTTAAAAAAATTACACACAAACACACTTTTTTTTAACGGAGCACGTAAAAGAGAAAGTTCATGAGACCAAAATTTAGAGATCAATAGCACAGTAGACACCGCATTTAAAAGCGATGAAGTCCACCACGGTAAACAACACACATCACACACAAATATATAACTAAATCAAAATTTCCGAACGAAATAAATTAGATCAAATTTTCTCCAAATTGTTCCAAAAACTTAGCAATACATACATACGGCTGACTTGAAAAATGAAGTTAAAGTTATCGAATAAAAGTCAGAAAACGAAATTGTATTATTTTAAAATGCACGGATAGTGTAGCTAAATCACTACGTTGGTCAAAGCCGCTGCTGATGGATGTCTTCCTCCATGGCTGCTGGTGTTTCCGTTGAAGCTAAATCAACTTCAACCGAAACAAAGGTGGCCACTAATGCTTCTGCGCACGTCAAAACTTTAAAATATCCTGCACCTGTAAAATCCAAATTATATCCAAAAGTTGTCATTCATTCTTGCAAAAAGTTCATGAGCTAAAATGAACTTTCTCCTAACACCCCAGTTTGCATTCATGCCAAACGGATACAATATCCGCTCTAATGACTATGAATAATAACTTTGAATGCATGATTGTTTATCAGAAAACCCAATTAACCAATGTTTCAAGTTAATAGCAAAGTAGACAGGAGAAAAATTAAACTCTTTTTGTCATAAATTAAAGGTAAATAGACCGCTTACCTGTTTCCTAATTCTGACAGTCACTTCTGCCCTCTGCTTGTCCAAACCCAAGTATCAGTTTTCAAGAGCTGTACTGCGTTGTCAACATAAATATTTCGAACTGAAACAATTCAATCGGTTCAAGGTCAGACCTCCTCCGATATGTGCAGCAGCGCCTCAAAACCTATGAATGTGTAAAAAAAATCGTTACACATCAGAAAAAAGTTTCCTTAATTTTCATGAGGAAATGCTTTTTTTACTATCTATAATCTAAATTTTACTATTACTACTTTGTCAACTTTTATCTTAAAACTAATCATCTACTATTACTTATGAACTCTTCCCGGTGCATGTGTACTTTACGTTTTAACTTCAAACCAATATTGATAACAGTTTGTACTTTTGTTAAAATCAATACTCTGCTTACATGATTTTTTATCCAAACAATTAAATGGTTCATTGAACTCAGACTTAATAATTTTGTCACCAGTCCCAAAGAAAGATTTAAAAAATGAAACCTATTGTCTTCCGTATTTGTGGAAGATAATTTATCATAATTATGGCTTGTTAATGAGTTTGGAGATAATAATTATGTATTTCTGCATATTATTTTGCACAGTTATAAATAATAATTAAGAATGATTAATGAGTGTCTGATGGGTGTTACGGATTATAGAAATTTAGGCACACTATCTATGTATCCCCGCATGCACAACAGCACAACTACATGACATGAATTGCTGACTTCTTAACCTTCGTTGAAATGTCTGGCTGGTAAGGAAAAAGGAAAGAATGAGCAATTGGCTTTCCTTGAATTTTTCTTTGTTCTTTCTTATAAGCTTGTACTTTGTCTTTGTACACGATATGATAAGATAACGTATGATTACGCAGGGGAATCGGGGATTGGGTTAGAAGAGATCCTTTCTTTGGCTCCATTGTTTCATGGTTAATGAGTCAACAATACAACAAGCCTTGAAAAACAGACAATTTTACAGCTAACAGCTAAGCTGTATTCGTGCATGAGTGTATGTATGAGAAAATATTCTATGATACAGCTGCCGTTTATGAATCATCATTATTTCAAGAAATCGGACAGCAATTACAATTATAAACTTTCCAGTTCTTTCTTTCAAGTAGCTGCAAGAATTTTAGAAAAGTCTTCGGTTTTATATTCAAGTCTGTCCGTTGTAGCTTACCGAGGTAAGGTCATGGAATAACTATGATAATGCACTGCAGTTGATACAGCAAATGATGATGCACCTTGCAAAAAATTGTTGCCCATTGCAAATCATGTTTCCCATCTTAATTGCACAACTTTCACATTTTAGTTAGTCCCTTTTGGAGTCACAAATCTAGTTCATCTACTCAATAAATAAAATCACTAGTTTTCCGTCAAAAATACAATCGAGTTCAGGATATCACAATATTTCTAAAGATTCCTATTTCATAAAGAATTAAATCAGCACAGCACATAACAGACAGAGGTATAAAAGTATTTGTTAACATCCAAACAAATATATTTATGAATTTTGATTAGAACTAGCTTTTAAACTTTCCCAATTCATCAATTGCTCGAATAAACTTTCAGTTTCCAAATTCATAAAAATATTCATGAGATGGTCGAATTCATGGATTAGATTATACTGTACAATTTTGCATGGCACTTATAAAGCCACAAAGGGTTTCAAACCATCATTTATAAAAATACAGAAAGATTTCGCTAAATGAATTATTTGTCTTAATCCCTTAAAAACTGAATCCCTACAATTATGATTTGGTAATTACCTTTTATGTATGTAGGCACAAATGTATGAATGTATGCATGGATATCCTCATGTCGCCTAATTTAAAATGCGAAACTACAGAACTGTTTTATCATTAAAAAGAAAAAAACTAAAGCAAAAGAAACCATTCTTACCTGAATTTGTTGTCCTTTTAAAACGTCAGCAAATTCAGCGCAACAAAACGTAGCTTCCTCCAAATATTCCAGCAACTTGAGTGTAATACACTACTTTATGAATGGAATCAATTAACTTGAAAAATTGCCGTCATTCTCACAACACAATTTCCCTTTAAATATTTCCACACACACATGTATACAAGTCCATTCACAGTTAAATTTAACCCACTATGTAGGTATATAGTCCATTCATTAACAGTCTATTAATGAGCACAGCACACTTTCACGCGCAAACACTTTTCAGTCTGTGTAACACTTGGAACATAATTTTTAAATTATCGCTTATTTACAAAAGCAGTATACGTAAAATCAAACAATTATCTTCAGAAGATATTCTTTTTTGGCTGCTTTCACCTTCCTTCAATATTTTCAAAAAATTTGGAATAATGGATGGAATAGATCGTGTTGAAAAATTGTGAAAAATAAAAACACTTTAGTAGCTCATGGGCGTGGAATTTTTATCTTCATTTAGCTTCTTGAATAACCCATGCAGGAATGCTGTAACAAACAATCAAAAAATTAATTAACTTAATTGCAATCAATCATCAATCTCTCCAAAAATTATTATGAAACGCAGCAATTCACGTTTTTCTATGTACACGTTTCACTTCAATATATAGACGTACTCATGGCTTGAAAAGAACAACGTAATTAACAGTGAAATGATTTAAGAAGCATTACAAATGTCAATTAAAATGCACACACATGTATTGCTAATCAATTTATCTGGAATTGTACAACTGGAACATTAACAACAGAACATTGAAACTATTGAAAACATTTACATTGCATTCTCATTTGTAAAGCCCTTCCTTAAATTCATTTCTTCACACAAGCTATCTAATTGTCCAACTTTTTTATATAGCTTTCTGAAAACTTTGCACCATTTTTTGCAAAGCCAAAAAATGCAAACAAACCATCATGTTTGCAATTAACACACAATGCACGCCTATATTTGAGCAACCATGTATATAGTTTTTTTTGGTAGCTAGCACTTTGGTTTGGTCTGGCTTTCAAAAAATATGCAGAAAACAAAAAGCATAAAAATATACACAACATAAAACATTGCATACCTGTATTATTATATATTTTTAGATAAAAATTTAAAAACCAAACTAAAAATCAAACTCTTAAACTCTTTTTTAAATAAACTATCCTATCAATTTTTTTTACTAAAACACCAATTTTTATTTTGAACGCTGAGAACTAAATGAAATTTTTTTGTGAGGATAATTGTTGATGTACTGTGCCTAAAAGTGGCATGTATACATAAAAAGGTGCCAAATGATGTAAACCCTTTCTTTCTTCTCTCTTGCAATGTTGTGCCCCTCTCTCTTAAGGTTACTTAATAATCCATTGTTGCTCTCCTGCTGCTGCTCTTGCTTCTTGCCATATATTTATGTATTTTTTTGTTGTGTGTTGCTTTTGAATGTTACGTTCGAGATTTTTTTTTCTCTCTTGTCTTCTTCTAAGTTACATTATACTGCTTTATACGCTGCTGCTATTATCATTATCACAATAATAATGCATTTTGCTTCTTATGTTCATCCATATAAAATACTTTTTATCTCTTGTGTAAGTAAAGTAAGAAATATACCTTCATCGACGAAGTAGTCGTCGTAACCGTATGTATACACAATCATCAGACACACACAACCATCACCATCATCATATCACCACA
>JAQFXM010006422.1:0-13274 GCA_034693345.1 Entomobrya multifasciata | reverse complement strand
ATGAGATATCGGAATGTTTAGTCGGCTCATTACTTTTGGTTTCTCCTATGTATTTAAGCATACATTGTATAGAGAGGTAAATAGCTAAATGGAAGGCAATGCTAAGGTGGCAAGGCTTTTTCAATTGAATAACATATAATTTTAGTACAGTGCTACAATACAATGTATATGTGTATGGCATGGGTTCATCTGTACAGAGAGTGCACTCATATATGAAAAATGCATTAAGGTTGCGTCAATTACATGTCTCCGTTCTCTATATTTCTTCTTGACCGACCAGCCCAGACTACACTTTAAATGTTGGATGAATTCTGGTGCCTAATGCCCACTTCACCACGACATGAAGCGTTTTAAAGGAGAGGCAAGTGAAATACCAAACTGGTCAAACCACCTTCGTCAGCAAGTCAGCAAATGTGCCAGTAAAGGAGCAGCACCTTTTTTATTATTTTTCATGTGTAAAAGATGAATACTTTATAGATATATTAAAACATTTATATATATGTTTCTCTATAAAAGCTAAAATGTAGTCTACCCATCTATATATCTTCCCCATCTATTTCGTTTCATATTACATTATTACAGTTTGGCTTTTTCTAACTAAATCATGCAGAGGTCCATGTAGTAATGCAATGCAAACATACAAAATGGAGGGCTGGTTTTATACAAGTAGTTTTTACATTACTGCACTATGCCCTTCTTCTTCACTTATATGACAATGATACCAAATAATAATTTCTGTTTTTCTGGCACTTACTTATGTATTAAATTGCATTAACACATTGGAATATTACAACAATGTTTGATGGCAACAACAGGAGCAGGAGCCAGTGCTATTCTCCTCTGTATTATTGTAAGCCAACCTTACCAATGAGAGAACCAGTCAGCTTAAAACCTCTTTCCAAGTGAAACGCATATCGATTCCTCCAGAGAGAACAAGCTAAACTGAATACAGTCGAATAAATACAGATCTACATACTTTTATGGTGTTATGAAGCTACTGCACTATGGTATAATGTGCTGTTACTTTTTCTATTGCAGAGCACGTAGTGTGGACAAAATAAAGGATTCCTTTTATTGATACCCCTTTTTAAAATATCTACACAGACAATAACAAATTTTTAATACTGCTCTCGTTGGACTGACACTAGTGGTAAGTGTCCTCATCATTGAAGTTATGGTGCACTACCGTGTATTATCCATCCATAATTCCATAATACCAATATATTATCATTCGTCTGATCACACAAAATTCACGAGAACTAGTGGTAAACGTATGAGCTAGGAAAATAAAAAAAGGAAACTAGCATTGTACGTGACCAACTTGTGTTTTGTCTATAGAATAACTACAGTGTAATATGATTTTTATGAAACAAGTGAAACAACAAGAAAAATAGTTCTCTCTAATTGCGAGCACATTGTCAGTTGTGGTTATCATTTACCCATAAGTTACAGTTACGTAAATGATAATATTATGATTGGACATAATTGACACATTGACTAAATAACAAGTGTGTTTGATAAGTGTTCAAATAAAAGTTAAGTATTTTGATCAAGAGAGATCTCTGTTTGTGAAACAATTGGAATCGATTTTAAGGAGATGTTTAGTTTTTAAACATTAACAAATCCAACTTTATTCATCTCATCGTTGTGGATGACTATTATTTTAACAAATAAGCATTACAAAAACTACAAGATTTATAACTGTTATCTTAAATCAACCAGTACCATGTTTATCTTTAAAATGGACGAAGAAATTGAGATGTGGGGACAACATAATTCCCCTACAATAATAAGACGGTAATTAAAAAATAGTTCAATGCGATACCAAAATTTTGGTTTGTCAGTGGCAGGGACAGACACTGCAACAAAATAAAGTGCATTAAATGTGTACTCAGTTAATTTTTTTGAGTATTTTAAAGTGCGATTGTGAAAGATTTTGCTGTATTTTTACCTTTTTGAACAGTAACTATATATTCTAAATTGGTAAAGCAAATAATTTTATAAATTAATTGGATCCAAATTATACGGTAAGCAAAAATGATTCTTGAATATAAACATTAGAGATACTTTAATAATCCATTAGAAGTCTAAAAACAAAAATAACTAGTACGCAAGTTGAGAGTAGAAAGAAATGGTTCAACACGGTGAATGCATTTTCGACTAACGGGTCAAATGTAACCACTATAATTTGCATAGTTCATCCCGTTGTCTACTGAAAATACAGAGAAATGTAGGATAATATATTTCGTACACATATAGCGAATTGATAGTCGGAGATGATTGTTATTTGCCGGAAAAAGTCTCTCACCTGTTTAAAATATACGGGAAAATGTATATCAGTGCAAATCCCGATGCTCATTATTATTATTATCATTATCATACAGAATGTTTTTGCACTACCGGTTTCATGATTATAGCACACCTACTATTATAACAGCCACTAAATTTGCATTTTCTTTGTTAGAATCGAGATTATTGAAACAGAGCATTAGTTCTTTAAATAATTTCATTTGTAATTCAGTCGAAGATTTTTTACAAATCATCATTATCAGAAGAGTTGTTATCATCCAGTCGATAAGAATTTGCTCTAAATTATGAAACTGGAATCATGAAAAATAAAAAGATTAAGTTTTTACAACACGATAACGATATGATGTTTTTCCTTATCGTTTTTCTCTTTAAAATAACATTTACTTTGGAAGCTGATTTGATTGCATATAGTTATCTGCAAGGAAATGATCTTTGTAAAATGTGTCCATTCACCCTAAACAGCCATTTTGTCGCGAATTCCCAATTTCATGATATTATCATTGCTTGAAGCTGTACTGAAATTACAAGTATTACCAATTACCTGAAAAGGGAACAAAGGGATACCTTTATGTGCAATTGAAAGTAAAAGAAAATTTATCTATAGAAAATTGTCAAATAAAATGGAGATGATATTCAGTCTAAATAAGAAACTGTGACAAGCAACATGATAAGATATATTATGTATGCATGAGTTCTTTATGCAATCTTTTAAACTGAAATCTGAGAATAGGCTTTCCTGATAAATAATCCACAAAGAGATAAAGGAAAATATCAAAGAAGCATTACGAAATATCGATTTCTTCTCCTTTTGTATAGTTTTTGATATATTATCGTTTAAATAATATATAAAATCGTCAAATTTCAGTTGGAATCGCTCATGGTGCTTTCCCGCATGCCAGTTTCCTGGAAAAAATCGGTTTAGTTTAAACCATTTTTGAACAGGTTGGACCGACGATGCAATCTCAAATTCATTAAAATTTGTAATAAATATTATTTTGAACAACAGACACATAGCAAGAAGAAGGAAACATGCATACAACAAGAAAACTTGGTCCGTAATCGTAAAATGGGAAAAAGTTATTATTTGTAAAATTAGGAGACAGGGTAAGTCTCTTCACTTTGTACCAAACCAAGTGGAGCATGCAAGAATTCCGTAAGCAACCGATCAACCAAAGAAACCCAAGAGCCCAGTGAATAATAGTTTTCTAAAAGTTTATATATTTCTTCCTTCCCACTTGTATATTTACTACCACTCCTGCAACAAAACGTGAGAATATAAATAACCCTTTTTGATCGGTGGAGACTCATAAATCCGTCCAAAACTTGAAGGAGTATAAAAGAAAGCATCGTTACATTCCTATTCTTATTTTGCTTTAAGCATAATCATTTTCGATGTTTATAAACTATTATATGCTTTAACCTTATTTAATTCCTAAAATCCCTGGTGTGAATTGTTATCATTAGTTGTATTAAATTAATCGTTCAAGAATTATAACAGAATCAGCTATTAATTATCCAAAATACACAAAAGAGTACATGAAAAAAACTGGAACAACTTGGTAAAGAGTGTGATATCTCTTGATGAATTAGATATATCATTTATTTATGCATCCGACATTATTATAATCACGGATGTAGCCATGATGGTTCAAAAGATTAATACAAAAATTTATCATGGCTGATTCCCGATTCCCACTACCATCTGCTTATGTCCATTTTAAATGCTACAGCAGCAACATTATTTGCGTGTCAGCAGTAAAATAATATTTATGAATTATGCATATTTATACAGACTTCTATTTTGACAAACTACAATTAAAATTATATGCGTAGATAGAATGAATATATCTTGTACCGTAATCCATGATTAAAATACATATCAGTAGCGTGTCTACATGTTAAAACAGCATTTATCAACTGCATCTATTTAAAGTTTAAGAAACAAGTAGAAACTTTATATGCGTAGACGTTTATGCGTTTAGATAATGTGAACGTGCCTAAACGTAAGACAGAAACTACAAAGACAAAGTGGAAAGGTAAAATATACCTCTGAACCTGGTAACTCCAAAGCAATATATATATTAAACACTGTAGACAAAGTGCAGTAGTACATCCAAGAAAATGTCTGTCTACACTTGCACTGTTGTAACTTTTAATACTTTGTCTTTTGTTAAGAAGATGCATCCAGAAGAGTTTTTCCCACTGCAGTCCCCCTGTTGTTTTCTCGCCGTTCCATCATCTATCGCATCTTCTCTCACAAAATGTGCTTAAGTACAGCAGTCATTTCGAATTGCTTTCAATTTATTAGTTAAACTATACATTACAAGAAGCCCTGCATTGTATTCATCTAAAAATGAAAAGCAAGCCAGTGCTTTCGAAGTATAATATACAAAGTTGGGTGAAGGAGCACCATATATACCTTTATACTCATTTTAAACACTGGGTACTTAATAGCGTTAGTGCTGAAATGATGGGCTACGAAAAAGTATAAAGACAGGTCATCATGATATTATTCATTAAAAACTCTTATGCTGGTTTCTTACTGTCTCTAACTTAACATACCATAAAGTTTCGACGTGACAGGTCTTCACTCTTTCTAGTTTACCTTTTCCTTCACCAAAGGTCGATGAAGGTTGTTGATTACCAACCTCTCCATATATACCTGTCCGATAGCCCGATGGAGCCTTTCCACCATTTTGCCCAAAAGCAAGCAGGTTGCAGGGGGAGATCCCATTTACCTGACATTGTGTTAAGATGAGTTTCGTTAAAGGCATCAAGGCATACATACATACATCCAATCCAGCTACCCTAAAAAATCACTAATAACTACCCTTATAACCGTCGTCGTCGTGTATCAGCTTACAATGGTATCTCAACAGGCATCATGCCTGTCTTTACTTCAGCCTTGATGCAAGTACAGTTCTTTTGTTAGGTACATAAGGTCACTTCTGATTAAGCAAAATGATTAAACTATTTTGTAGTATAGTGTATATGCACCTCTGCGTAGTCTCTAGTGTCTGACATCATTTAGTCAAGTGTATATTGTGTGACCAGCCATAACCATCATATTCTTCTTAAATTCACCACATAAAGAAGTACAATGGATATGCGTATAGAGCTTCAATCTTTAAACTTATGCACTCCGGAACAGGTTTTTATACCATAATTTCCAACATCAGCTATAAAGATAGATAGTTAGAGGAATCTGCCCTGCTTTACAAAAATATAAATTAATGAAAATGGATTAAGAAGAGAAGTAGCGATGCAGGGATGTTTAAGATATATTCATATAATAATTTAGTCAAGTGAGCATGTGTTTAAGATATATAAAATGAGTCAATTTTAGATTAAAAATTAATTTCTGGGAGGAAGGGATCCCTGTGTTTTAAAAATAAAGCAAAATGGGAGGAATAGTGAGAAAAAAGCTGAAAGTTTAGGGTTGGTGGATATAGACATGCATATGCATTTAGTAAAACAGATATTTTGAAAACATAGTAAATATGATCACGCCGTGAATGAATTGATTTTTTTCAGGGTCTTGTTCAATTTCTTAAGTTTACTTTTACCTTTTCTAAAAAATGGTTTTTCCAAAAACACAACCCTTTTCAGCACATTGTGTACCAACAATTTTTTAGAAAAGAAGAAGCGGTGCAGCTTGCAATTCAACATAAGAGGTTTTGAGAAAGAAAAATAAGTTTTATTATCTATAATTTCACCTTTGACAAAGGGTAGCCCATTGGCCATCGGGTTGGATTGAAAAGATAAATCTTAAAAAGACAAGAAAGATTTATCAAGTAAAAATAAATGTATTAAATTTTGCGGTTTGGGTTTCCAATTATCTATTACTTTCCTGACCAAACATTGATTTATGGAAATTTATCTCTATATATTTTTCTATCACATCATTTGCACCAGAAAAGCTACAGATTTAGTTCTCATGCATCTCAGTAGCTACTACGCTTTCCTGTTTTTAAATGTTACATTAAGTTACATACATGCCAACCTTATACCTAGCTATTTTAATTCGCTTCCACCATCCATATTTAATACCGTCTGGCGTCTTGGTTTTTTCTTTTACGGTATAAACGTCCAGAGTCCAGAGAGAACCCATTCATAGCTGCATAATATAATACATACATGATCATTATCATTGACTTTTAATTTCTAAAAATATTTTTGGTGGTTTCCAAATATGGTATTCGGTATGTTTGTCAATATTATTTCTCGCACTGATGGAATCATCATCTCATTACCTGTAACACAGCAGTCCGATGATGATTACCGCGGTAGAATCCGTCAAAAGAGAAGACAACAGTCGCTCGGTACCCAGTAGCACTATTGAAGATTTCTTTGTTTGTAGCCCCTTCATAAAAAACGGCGTAGATCAAAAAGTTGCTCAGAAGAAAAAAGTAGGATCATAAAATGAGGCGAAACATGGTACACACTTTAGACTTAAACAGACTTTCCCCTTACGCCGACGTAAATACGTAAATGTTTTACTAGCTGGCATGGTTCAAATTGCAACATTAAAATAGTACTCACTCACTCATCATCAGTAAAGCAGTGCATAATGCTTGCTATCTGATATCTAACTATGACGCGGTTTAAAAGATAGTGATGTGAAATGGCATGCAATTAGTGCGTCGTAGGAAAATGTCGTAAATCTAAGGGTCATCAATTAGGTCAACATTAACAAGGTTTTATAGTTTGCTCTGTAGTCATCCTCGCAGAGAATCGTATTAAAAACCTAATTGTCGAGCCACTGAAAGATGCCGACAGTTTTGAGCTACAATAAAATAGAACTTTGCAGTTCTTGGTTTGGTAACTTTATACCCGCATCATATTAAAACAACCAATTTGGAAGATAACTCTGCGAGACAGTATTTTGTGGAGCGATTATAAAATAATTCTGCGTCCTTACATGTTATTGAATGCAAAACGCCAATAGCCAAGACGAAAAGAATTAGTAAACTGCAAATCAAAAAGGAATAATTAAAAAGAGAGTCATATTTGAGGTGATATATGGTGGTTGCCTTTTTACAGCATAACGATTGGTTGTATTTAAGTTAATAGCGCATGATGGTAAGTGCCATACCGATGCAAACCAATTTTGTAAAGGTGGCAGTTCCAAGTAACTGTATTTGTGTATGGATTAAAGATAATTGCTCAAATTTATATAAAGCTTATATGGAATCCATCACCATCGGTCAATGTCATTTAATTCGCACACGCTCCAGCCCTAAACTCACATGCAATTTTCACAACATTTTGCTGGGTGCATGACCAAAAATAAATGAAATGATGTATAAAAACAAATAGCACGCAACGATTGTAATTTACTTGGTAGGAAACCAAAATCTAATTTCTCACGAAAGTGTTTTTTACTATACATACGTTGACCCTTTGTATATTTTTCCACAAATAATACACACTGCTTTATAGATTGAGCTTGCATTATATCTAATATACTACAAATGCAATGAAATATGAATAGCAGAGCAGATAAATAGTGCTTTCTTAATAATGATTAAAGTTAAAACAAACGGAACAATACATTGAAACCAGGATAAAATTGTTAACATCAAACGGAAAATTATTTAAACTCATAGCGGAACTCATAGAAGTACTAAAATTATGGCGGAACTAAAATTTGCTTTGTTTTGGTTATGATCGTTGTATCAAAACCCAGACGTGTAATAAACAATTACCGTTTGCATAGCAAGTAAACTAAATATTCCTCCATTCCCCTCGTAAACTAAATATTCACGATATAAAAATAAGACTGTTTACTTCCCGAATTGTTGGAATGACAGGCCTTGTGAATTGTAATCAAAAAGATGTTATGATATTATTGGCTCGGAATGTTTGAATTGGAGATTGGAGACATGGAAAATTTCACTTTCTACACATGTTACATTTTCTGCGCAAAATAAAAATTCTAAACTACGCAGGTAGGGTTAAACGTGCATTCATCGATCTAGTAGTTCATTTATTTTAATCAACGTGATTTTAAGCGAACTAGTTGACTCACAATCAGATTGTTTTGTTGATGAATCGTGCAGTTTGGTTATGTACATGCTCAAAAGTTTGATGTCCACTAAATATACGTTTATACGAGGAAGAAAATGTACTAATAATGATAGAAAATATGGTCTATACACACATGCCTGTTAATGATGATGATCAATAAGTAATATAGAATAATAGAGTGAATGTATGAAACGAAACAGCTATATATGTATACGTTGAACCAGTAGAGCGAAGAAGGAGAAAGAATCTGTCTTTTCCTCTTTTTATGCCTGTTTAGCAGTCGAATACATAAAACAAAAGGTGTTTAGAGCTACAATGTAGCTGCAACTCATGTCAGGCTGAGAATAAAGTAACAAAGCTTGTTTGATAGGCAGCGCAATGCCGTTTCACTGCTTTGGTTCGCCTCAAGTATTTTTTTCCTTAGAAAATGGTCATTACAAACCCTGTAATTAAGTGGCGCCTGGGAAATCTTGCCTTCCTTCTATGCAGCATACATAAAATATTTGATTTGCTCACCCGTGTCTATATGCGTTGTTCACCCAAGACTAAGACCAAACAACAGTACAAGAATTCATTTATTTACAACTCTACAACCCTTTTTACTACCAATATGATCAATCAGTTATTTAACGTGGAATTTTTCAGAGAAAAAAATTCAAACACAGACCATTTGGCCATTTTAATGTACTATTCTCTGATGAATAAGTAATCGTTTTTAATATCTAAACATACACATGGTCATAATATTGTGTTCACCTTGTTCTGTCATGTTTTTGTTCTGTAGATTACTTGCATAATCTGAACTAATTCATTACAATTTTGCAAAACAATGAATTTCACCTTATTTAAGCGCAAACTAACAAAGTTCCACTTTCCAGTGTCATGTTTTGTTTACGAAACAATGCCTTCCGTGCACACTATGTATGATTTTAATACAGGAGACTTTTTACAACGTTTAAATACACGACGGGCACATCATAAGGTACTAAACATGAACTAGAAATGTTCCCACTAACGAACGTGGTCAATAAATTTGGATTCGTCAACAAAATCATAATTACATGATGTGAATACATATGTATAAAAATGAGCATTATACCCAAAAGCCCTCACTTAATGGACCTTCAGGCTACAATCACAATGGGTGGAGTAATTAAACATGACTAACTTTTTAATTCGGCCACCATTGTAATATAAATATTCTCCACCCATTCATCAGCAAACTGTTCACATCTTATCGATCCATATATTTGCTCCTCGCTCAGAAACATGTAAATTGAACAAAAAGGTAGTGCCGTGGCCAGACAAAATTTCAAAATGAAACTTTGAAATGTGCATGTAAATATTTTTTATTGGAGAATATAGAGCAGTTAATTTAACTAGAAGCTTGTCTGACATTTTCAACTTTTAATTATATCATATTTTAGTTTTGTGAGTTTTCCAGTTTCAAAGAATTGGAATACATTACGTTTCTTGTTATTCATATGTTAACTTGTCAATTTTGACAGGTTATCCAACTGTGTTCTCGGGTCAGAAATATCCTTATAATATTTACACGTTGTTCGTTTGTGTTTAACAAACATATTTCATAATAGAAAATGTTTCATAGAAAATGAATAGCCATACAGTTTTAATCCCTCCTGATTTACTTGTTAAATTGTTATTCTTTGTTTCTATCTTTAAATCAAAAAAACTTAAATTACTTTTCCATGAAATCCAAGGGGATGCCATAATCAAAATTACGACGAATTCTCGCGTACAACTCAAAATTTTTTAATAATGTTTGTAAACAATTAAAACTGTGCAATACATGCTGAAAATTTTGTCATTTGCACGCAAATATCAATATTGAAGTAAAACTAAGATTGATAATTATGTTGTAGCGCTTTCTTCTGTGAAACACATTTAAATTAAGCTGCATGAAGTTATGCAAAATGACCAACTAATTGTCAGTAAGGTTTCATGGTATAAATACGTTAAAACACTTACAATAAACAAGTAAAAAGTACAATATAAAGTTATAAACGATGATGCAACATTTATAAAAGGCACAAAAGGATTTTATTTCAGAAGATTTTAAAAAATCGCGTGAAACATAATATGTATTGAGAATGCATAAAAGTAAACAGGCAGTGATTGGTGAGTGCACGTTATGTAGTTTTCGTGCGCTTTTGTTAAAGTTTAGGCTTGCCTGATTCACAAAGATGGTTTCAACTTTCCACTTGGCACCTCGTACCCGCCTTCTTCATCCTCATTAAGTAAGGTAGGCATTATAGCAAAAAAGGTAGAGCAAAAAACTGAATAAAAATATAAACAAAAAGCTTTTTGGTATGCAATGTAATAAGTTGGCAGGAAAGCAAATCGGAGAATTCTTGTGTAACCATCCACCATTTACAATGCAATGCATCAAACATCAATCATGATATCGCTTGCAGCAATTTTTAGTCTAGAATTTCAATGTTAGATGAGTAGTCCCACCATCAGAGAAAAATAGTCCAGCAGCAAGTCACTTGAAACCGAACATTTTAATCTTGCACTCGATTTGTTTTTTTTTCACTTTTCACGAACATCGAACTTGACTGGCATGACGTTCCTTTAGTTTTTCAGGTATGTTATATTTTTATATTGAGTGGGAACGTGGTGCATGGTGGTGGTAGTGTGCGGATGCTTCTACATTCTACATACTAAAAAAAGTAAAGTGGGTGGTGTTTAGATTCATATCAGAAATTGTGTGCAAAATTAACATCGAAATAAACACGATACCTGAAATTACAAAAATATTTCCAAGAGAGAATAATAATATTTTCCTTGCGGCACATTCTCTCCCTTTCTCTCTTCTTATTCCACACAAGAACGATCCAGTAAAATAATTTATAACAGAGGCTTAGCCTTTTCTCTTGTCTCAATGAATTTAAATTAGAATTTATTATCAGACTTGATTTCTTAGCCGGCAGGTATAGACAAGACAACAGAGCAGGTGGAAGATGAACGTGCACGACATATGATGCTATTGTAAAGATAAAATTGTTGAGAAATGTTTCAATGTTGTAGAGTAAAAAAATCTTTCCGGGATTTATTATTAAACGAGAAGTTGTGGTATGATGACTTTAATAAAGATTTACTGTTCAAGTTTTGAATTTGTGCAGCAGATAGATGAATAAATTTTCTTATTTGCCACATATGTAACACAAGTATAAAAAAATTCCCATTGTACGCGGGACTTGCCCCTTTACCAATCAAAGATTTTGGCGTTGCCTTAATCAAAGCTATTATATAATTTTACGCCTTGGGAGAAAACTTCATTTTTTTTGAAAGACACGCTGAAATGAAGACGATTCATGGAATACATAATTTTATTTATTGCTACCCGGTTTTCACTTTCCTCTCATCTCTTGATCAACAAATCTGGCAACGAAAGTTTATAATTTTCATGCCTGTTGAAGGTGACATTAAAAATTAAAATTAATTTTAGGTAGGTCGCCTACATTCTTTTCATTTTACCATGAATATCTACATCAACTGACTGTGGGATAAACTGACGGGTTTGGCATTTCATGTTTCTTTTTTTCTGCAGTCTCTTCATTTTTTAGTTAGGCCTCCTCTTGGCTTCATGTCTTGAGATTGTACTGATAATATTCATAATATTGGATATGATGAAGATGAATTTGCTCCTTCACCAAAATTAATACTCCTACAGAGGCTCGGCCAACTCTTGACGCTTACAGCGTTTTATTACTTTTCTTTCTAATACTCATATGCATTAAGGATTACTCCATATTATTATTTGTAATTTTTTGTAATACATTTGAAATGTACCATTGAGCGATGTTTATATACAACCAGCAGTACTGATGTAATCAGAGTCAGTGTGCATGCCTAATTTTGATTATGCATATAATATGTATAATGTATATGTGTGAATTGCGAATGTTGTCTTAAGTATTTATGAGCATATAAAAATTTCGAACGTAAAACATCACGAAATTGGAAGGCAAGCTTAATTTGATTTACATGTGTGCATCTTTTGTATCTACTCTACTGTATTTATAGGATACGTACACACGTAAGGAGGTATAATATCTGTGAATGTAAATGTAGTAGTAGTACACTCTGGATGTCACAACAAGGACACAAGTGTTGTCAGAACAAATTAAAAAATGGGAAAAGCATGGGACTTCCAAGTCCAGATTGCATTACAAGTTACGTCATGAAATGAAACAGGGTAATAATTTTAATACAATTCGAAATGGAATCTCTTTCCTGATGATGATCATGAAACATATCAGTTTAATAACAAATAGACAGACAAACATTTTTCACATCTTCTTGGTAGAACGAAAACTATTCCAATTTAAGTTTTTTATGTTGCAGCATAAAATTATTATGGAATATGTATTGGGAAGTGAACTTCGGTCGGAATACAATGTATTATGCCAGAAAATTTTGGCATCTTGATCGAATAAGGGAGGTCGGCTGTTTCAAATGGAAATAGATAGTTGTTAGTCGATAAGTTAAAAAGGATACACAATCGAAATAATCTGTCTTTGAAAATGTCCTTTCGCATACTTTTTCCCATGATTTCATTGAATATTTCATAGTTTACATTCGTAAATGTATTGCGCGAAAATAATAACATAATATATTTCTCATTCTTTCACTGCAAAAATTGTACTACATATTTTTTTAGTTGAGATAATTTTGTTTAAATTATTGTTTGTATTTTTGATATCATGCGTCTAATACCTAATGATATTTATTTTTCACAAAGAATATATTGAACTGTTTAGCTGTTTTGTACAGCTAAAATTTTTTATTGTGTACATGTCATACTTAGAAAGTTCAATTCAGTTGTTGTCTGTTCTCCTTTCTATTTAAACTGGAAAAATGTGCGCTGGCGACGACGAGGACGTAGGAAATGAAAGAAGAAACGAAAT
>JAQFXM010006421.1:0-13277 GCA_034693345.1 Entomobrya multifasciata | reverse complement strand
AATGTTTTGGGGTTTACACGCAACAAATATATGAATTATAGGCAGTCATCCCAAATTAGCCACAGTGAAAACTTGCAACAAACGCTTGACACAATTCAAACCTAGATGATAAATAAATAGCAAGAGGAATAGTAAGTTAACCTTGCCAGAAATGCAATTCGCACAGTAAATTTAGGAAGAATACGCAGCATTGGTTGTTACATTAAATTCTTAATACAACATTACTCAAACTACAATAGTTTGGTTATCATTTTGATTTCTAATGTTCAAAGTCATTATAATTTAGCGAAACAAATATAAATTAACCGCCATCTCCTATTGAAACTTGATAGTTTTGTATGATAGATTTCAAGATAATTAAATACGAGAGTAAAATATGTTAAAGTTGATGTTAAATATATTTGAACTGTATAAAGAAAGTAGCAAGCATATTGCCAGTTAAAAGTTAAAAGAAAGCAAATGGAAATTTGAAATAAAATAGTTTGCCTATCTCGTACAAAAGGGTTGTATTGTATATAAACCAGAATTACTAATTTGAATAATACGTAAGAGATTTGTGCTTAAAACAGTTTTAGCTTTGCTTTGGGAGTACTCGAGTACTGTCTTGAATAGCTATGTATGTTTCCAAACTTGGAATTTTCTTGTGGAAAGAAATCATTATGGCCTTGTGGCAGATAGAACGTAACGAAGGGTGCTGATCGACTGATGAATAATTTTCTCTCGCAGCAGGAGGTAAAGCACAAACTTAACCCTAAACTCACTCCTCAACAAAGTACTTCAAGTTTATTCATAAGTTGTTACAAGCAATGATGTTCGTTCACACTTTACCCTTATATATAGCTATGCATATTTACACATGATAAAAATACATACCTACATACTTTACTTACATGCCTTCGTACAAACTTGTACTTACGTTAATGTAATACCTTCAATATTGCCAGCTTATTTGTCAGATTCTCTTCCATAAATCTCTGCTCGTTCACTCTACCTTATTCTGATGATGTGATAAAGCTTATTATCTGCCTTGCTACATTTTTATCAATGAATATCCAACCGGAAAACGAGATTCAGATTATAGCTTAAGTGATAATCTAATACCTGTTAGCATCTTATAAACTCCTTCGGTTAATTTTTTGCCCTTTGGCTCCAATTCATCTTCGTCGTTTCTCATAAACTATCATCAACCCTTGCCTTTTTACTGACATATGCCTGCCTTGCTTGTATTTGCAAGTGAAATCCCAAATCCAAACACAATTTTTTACCCATCTATTTCCTCGATCCGAATAAATAATTTCCATTAGTATTAATGGTTACACAGAGTATGTAGATGTGAGTAAATTGAAGAATTATGATATGATGATTGCTCTCATTTATCATTACTTTTACGTGATTTTTCCCCTCAAACACTTTTTCCTTTGATTTTTCATTCTAAGTTAAACGAAAATGCAAATTAATTGTGTGTACATTAATACATACATCCAAGTGATCCAACCACCTTCAAAAATCAAATGTCATTTTCTCTTGGGCGATGAGAAATTGTGTTGAATTGTTAATTAGTTATCATAGCTTTCTATCTGATATCAAAAATTTGGAGCAATAAATTCATGTCTGTTGAAAAGGTGAGCTTATTTTTCCCCGAGAGTGATGATGACTTGACTGATGAACGATGACAATGATGAACCTATGAACATGGGGCAAGCGGCACAGCATGTCGCATTTGTAAGTTGAATTTATAAAGAGTCAGTGACAAACGACGAGCAAAACTCATCACTTGGTGTTTTTTAGGATCAATAAATAGTCTTGGCTTTTTAGTTTACACCATTCCAATCCACTAATGAATAATTATTATAATTATCAGGGAAATTGCTAAGTTTACAAGGAAAAAATACTTTGGCTCGAGAGGGGGTTGATGGGGATGATGATATGTTTTATTGTAAATGGATGTTCAAAGCAAAGGTTACAAAGTAACTCAATACATTTTACAAGTTTCCTGCGTCCTGCCTTTGCTTATGAATAAATAAAGTGAGTAGAGTACATAATAAATGATGGTGTTGCTGATGATGTGATGATAATGATGCGATGATGACGATGACGACGACGATGGTGTGCTAATAACTCATCAATTTTTGGGGGTAGGCAACATAGTAGTAGTGGTGGTGGTGGTGAAGTAGCCAAAAATGAATTTTGGGGATAGATGGTTGGATGGGATGGATCATCATAATAATAAATACGTTTTCCGTTATCTCTTTTTTGCCATTACATGATTTTGTGGAGAAATCCCACTTTACAATGACATATTATGCAGCAGTGTAGGTAGGAACACTTATATGGCGTGTGTTTGTGTGCCTGCATGAAAGAGAGAGGAAGAGGGGAAAAGAAGTGAAAATTATTATTTGGATGTTCACAACAACGCAAACGACCGACGACCCCTTCGTTCCATGCAGACCAATCCAATTGATATGAGGGATGGGTTTTAAAATACCAGTTAGCAATGCAATGCGAGCTAGTTTTTTTTGGTACAACTCATTTTTTTATATTCCATTTTCATTTTGAATCAAATCAGAATCAAAATCATATGCTCCCTTTTCCCATCTATCGTTCTGATCACTTGATGATGTGACTGTGATGAGGTAAGGTGGCTCAAAGAGAGAGATAGAGACCCCCGAGATTAACTTTTATTATCCGATCCGAGTTTGTGAGATAGCAGATGAGAGTGAATCGGAACAAGAGACTTCACAGGGAGACTTTTTCAAGTTCACCAGTGATTTAAAGTAAAGGGGTGAACGGAGTAAAGTGTGAATAAAAAAGGGTTAAAAAGTTGTACTCCCATTTTTAATAGAAATTCATAATGGCGGTGGCTTGGAAGTATTAAAGACTATAAAACCAGTGAAATAAGCACATGCACTATTTTTTCAAAAATAGAAAGTAGACTAGAATTTTCCATTTAAAGTGTTTGAAATAAGTTTTGAAATCATCATGACTTCTCGACATTCCTTCTTGGTGGACTCCCTAATAAACAAGTCAAAAAGGGATAGCCGCGATTCACCTGAAAATAGTGTAAACGTACAAAATACAACAAGTCTCAACATGCCCCATTCCCATCCTAGCCTTCTTCTGGACGCCACCCGATTTTCCCATCAACATCCCCACCATCATTCCTCCACTCCAGATCCATCTTTATACTTAATGGCTGCAGCGGCAAGAACTAATGGAGCCTTTACAAGATTCCCATCCCATTCTTCTTCTCAGGAAAGAAATACTCCTACACTACCCCCACATTTGCCACCACCATCGTCCCTCCTCTGGAACTTTTTTGGATCGTCTTTACTTCCTCCAGGAGCACATCAGCTTGCAGGTTCACAGGCACCAACACAACATACTAATTTTCAAGATCCCTTAACTTATTTTCGTAGTTTACAAGAGTTGGGGACAAGAGGACCAAATTCTTTGAATTTACCATCTTCCATTTGGCCATCCGCTTTCACCCATCCTTTACACCAAATTCAACATCAACATGACTCACAATCTCAAAATCACCAACAGCAGCAGTCAAAAAGTCTATCAACTGGGATGGAGCCCAGTTCAGTGAAGTCAAACCTTTCAAAATTTTCGAAAAAGCGGGCAAGTGATTGTGAAAGTGAAGCTTCCTCGAAAGCTTCTGCGTGGGATCAAAGCAGTGAGCGTCATCGCAGAGATCCTCCTTCTCCCCCACTAAAACGATACAGACGACCAAGTGAAATTGAGGAGGAAGTAGTGGTTAAGCAAGAAGAAGAAACTGTGGTGGATGATGGAGATGATGATGATGAATCAGGTACCTTGCCAAATGGAAGTAGCAAAAGATTGAGAACCGCTTTTACAAGCACTCAACTTTTAGAACTTGAAAGAGAATTCCAAACAAGCATGTATTTAAGTCGACTGCGACGAATTGAAATCGCCAACTGTCTCAAGTTAAGTGAGAAACAAGTGAAAATCTGGTTTCAAAATAGAAGAGTCAAGTACAAAAAGGAGGAGTTGGGAATTGTCGAGCAGCCGTCAAGTTCTGGAGGTGGTGGGCCAACTCAAAACTGTCATCATTCATGTGGCGCGGGAGGTAGTGTTTTGGAAAATAACAATAAAATGGAGTCATCTCCACTGATTGAGTCTACAACAGCCAGTCCAAAGAAAAGTGGTAACATGCCTATGAACCGCTGCAAGTGTTTACGTACCTGTTCACCTTCTTCCAAAAAGTTGGCGGTGTCACAGTGTTTACGTACCTGTTCACCTTCTTCCAAAAAGTTGGCGGTGTCACCAGGTAAAAATAAGAAGCTTGTTGAAGGTCATCATCATCATAATCACCCTGATTTCATGGACCATTCCAATACTGACGAGGAGCATGCGGCTTTCGGGGAAAAGGTTGGAATTTCCTCGTCACCGTAAATAAGTAGCTGTTAAAGTGCACAACTAGAACTTGTAAAAGATTTTTTTGTATTATTGATTATAAAAGCATGTGAAGCAAAAATTATCACAAAATGTAACATATGTAAAAAATATAGATCATTCCCAAACTGAATACATGTCAGCTTTAATAAAAGTAGTCACATCGGTCACATGAAATCGTATGGAGTTTTTTAAAACTTTAAATCAGCTTGAAATTTTTATGTCATATTTTTTGCATGATGGGCTTCAAGTTAGCTATTTTGAAATTAAAATATAAGCGTAAATTCATTGTGATAGACAGTCATGTGCATATTTTATAGTATACAGATTAAAATTTATACCATTAATTGTATCTTTCATCTTTCTTGTACTTTTTAATAACGAATATAGATGTTTTTAGCATATCATTTTTTCTGACAAAATATATTTCTGAAAAAGTTAAAGGTATCTGCATACTTGAAATAAAATTGAAAACAAAATTGTAGTCCAACATCATATAATTTTAAAATCGTTCGAAGACAAAGCATGCATACGTTTACCACTTAAACTATTTAAATCAGACAATTTAGTATAGCATTTTGGTAACAATTAAGTGGTTACATTTCTATCCTAATTTCCCCTTTTATTACACTCCTTACCCACTACCAACAATGGCGATGATGATGGTACAATTTTACAATTTAAATTTTTTCATCAAGTACAACGAACACTTGAAAATCAAGTAAGCACACTCATGTTCATCGATTCTGATTTCATTGAAAAAGTCTATTCTTCACACTTTTTAATAGCTACTTTACTTGCTCTTGCACTTCCCGACTTCCTACACTTATAAAATATACATACACGCTATTTACAACTACTGGACTCAATGTTGAATGTGTGAATAAGAGAGCCTTTGACACTATTTTCTAAAGCAAAGGGAATATAAATGAAAGAGAGCAGTTTAGCATTCAAACTCGTACAACATCCGTTTTAACAACTGTCGTGTCGGCTACGGCGATGTTTTATCCTTTTTTTCTTTCGTGACTATAAAAAATTACACAGATTTTATAATTTTACTAAATGCACACACAAAAAGTGCAAAGTTTCCTCTAATATTTTAATGATATGTTGTCGGTCTTGTAATTACAAGGCGCAAGTACATAAAAAGCGTGTTCTTTGCCACCACCACCTCTTTTTTAAGTTTTCAATCCCACTGAATTCAACCAAAGGAAACAAAGGCAATGCAACAATGTAACAAAACCAGTACATTCGTTCATGCGATGTGAGAGGGTCCTCCAGTTTTTAAGGTTCAAAGGAAGCACCAAATCATTGACACTTATTTTAAACATGTCACAAATTTCTGATCAATTACATTCAAATGTCGTGACTGATTTAGTTCGTTTTCATTCAGAAAAAGAATCAACGAATTTTTTTACATCATTTTACATGTTTTATATGTTTTACACAAGTTTCACATTATTACCGGGAAATCATCACAGTATGACATGTTTTTTAACATGTTGTTTGCAAGCAATATTTTGTACATTGACAACAACTCATTTGGGTTAATACACATTTTACACTACCTACGAAAATTCATAATAAAATCATGTTGACAAGAACTAGACCCTCATCTCTCGTCATTCATTCTCAACTTTGATCCAAAATCTGTCCAAATATTTGATTCATTATGCATCATCTCATCACATCATTCTCATCATCATTCGAGATAAGCCATAGAACAAGAGGCGTAAAAGACCAGACCAGTGTAAGGGGATTTACAGCCAAGCACACAAAGTTTAAGGGCTAAGGGCACTCTAAGTACAGCAGAGAGGCTTACGGGTCCACACACACTCCATGTTTGCTTATCCTTTGCCGTCGCTGTCCCTTTTAATCTTGTTACATGATTGTATATCGCTCTCCTCATCTCATTTTTTCATCTTTTTATAATCACAATACAATATAACCCTCTACATTTCTCATTGAGCTGCATTTCAAATAATACATTATGTAGCCGCAATACTTTTCATACTATTTTTTTTGTAGTTGGGTGTTGCGTAATACACAAGCACTGATATATGTGCATGCCTGTTTTTTGAAGGGTTCCTCTATTCAATTTTTCTGTTATGAATATGTTTAAAAGAGATGACAAAATACACCTGGGCTACTCATCATCCACCCGATTTTCTCATTCACTTTCAATTAGCTCATTACGTAATCTCACTTTTGTTACTGAAAATGTCCATAATCATATATTATTTGCTATTTGCCTCTTTAATAAAGCCGTTCATGAATGAAAAGCCGAAAAGAGTAATCCATGCCGCCGAGTATTCAAGTATTCATTAAAAATATTTTGTTACAGTTTCCGATACTTAATGGGATATTATGCTATTTCCTAGATTCAAATTGAATGCTGGTTTAAAGGTTATCTGCTGGTTACTTGCTTTTTGAAAAAGGCTTGTTTTTTTTTGTTCACCGTCTTAATAAAGAACGTATTTTTATTTTATTCTTAAATAATATCAAATAAATTAAGGTACATGGTAGATAGAGATTTAAATGTATTTCATTTGCTTCTAGTAAAATGTAAGCAGATCTCTCAAAGAAAAGATGATATATTTTTAGGCTTCTGCATCCGGAAAATCTCCGGCTGTGATGAGATGCTTGTATGAAAAGTCATCATTATCTTGTCGTGAAGCTTTGATTAAATAATGAACCGCAATTTGGTTGAAAGCAGACAAATCAAACTTTCCACAATTTTCCGGGTCATGTCGGTAAAGAACATTTTCAAATTCGAGGTCATCAATAGGCAAATCTGGTCTTAAGACGCGAAGCATGCTTTGAATTTGATAAGCACGAACAACGCCTTGTTTGGCGTATGTGACGAAGGTCCTTTCGAGAACTGCGAAATAAGCGTTTTTAAAATTAGAATTTTTCTTTGATTTGGGGCTAATTGAGAGTTAAGTGAAAAGTAAGTATTTTTATTACCAGACTGAGATTCCTTGCGCACCTTGAATTCCTACAATTAAAGGAAAGTCTTTAAATGCAACCTCTTTACATTTTCAAGTAGATAGATTGGGTTTAAAAGTGCACTTACCATTTTTATGGGTGATTTTTTTAGATGAAGTGAATGAGTGGAACTTGTCAAAAAAAAGTCGGTTTGACTGCTTTGCTTTAAGTTTTTTGTGGAAAGATGATCGATTGGTGTTGGGTTTCACGGATATTTTCGCTGTGATTTGTGTGTATTTCTTCAAGTGTGATATGTTCTTGACTGATTACTGCACCTGCTGTCACAGCTCACTTTTATACTTGTTTTTGAAAGGAGTAGATGGTCTGGAAGATTTCCTTTGTATAATAATCAATTTTAAAAACATGGTTTGAAAGTGGATACACCGAGGTGATGGAGTTATTGGCAAATATACTGAATTGCGCAGATATTATGACAAGATGTTTAGAAAAAGAGGATATTGTACGTAAAAATATGCTAATTAGGGTTAAACAAAGGTTATACTAGAGATGAGCATGTGAAAGAAAAGCTAAAAAATTTATTTGCTTTATGAATTTTATAAAAATGCAAGAGAAAAAATCCATCACGTATTTAGTGAATGAAAAATGAAGCGGTGGGTAAAAAAAATGTATGCAGTTCAGTGAGACATGGCATGCTAGTTTCAGGAAGGAAGTATGACGATAATAATAGACGGGTTATAGAACTCATTAACTTTATGATATTTTTGTCTTGAAAAATCCATAAAAAAATTTATTTTAGAAAGCATATACATATTATGTAAGATATGCAATACCAAAAGCAGATAGGCAGATAGATAGCGTATTATATGAAATATGAAATGCTTTGTATATGCCAGATTCATAAAATTTTAGAATTTCAAAGTATTAATAATTATCATTTATTTCTAGTAAGTTCATGAGATTGAAAAGATGAGAGCATAGTTTTTCATTAAATTCGGTTTAGTCGTTACGTTTGTCATTAACAGTCTGACAGTTTTCTATAACTCCAGAAATCTGTATTGAAAGAAATTCTACAAAGGTCAAATAATAAAACGTGACGGGACTAGCATCAAACATATATTTGACTGATGGGCAACTTGTGTGTGACATATTTTGCAAATCGAAAACATCATCGTGTGCAACCCTTGTTTTTAGAGAAAAAATGAACGACCCAAAGAAAAAATATTTTGAAGAGTAAACAATTTTTTATTTAAAGTCACTTTGAAGTAAAATACACAGTTCATTCATAAATTCCATAAATACATAGTTAAACTATAACTTATCAATATTCTTGCTCTAGTAAAACTGCATTCTTGTAGAGGACATAATATTTCATGCAATCAGTACACTGACAAATATATTCTAAAATGAGAAACATGTTTCTTCTCCTATTTGACATGGTGCTTTTACTGACTAAACTCAAGTGGCACTCAACCAACAAAATTGAAGCCAAGGCCAGGACTTGTCATAATTTTGAGATTCTTCAACAAAACCCTAAAACGATCATTCATTATTGTATACACAAAAAATATAACTAGTTAGTTTAAAATTGTAACATAATTTAATCAACCTAAATTCTTTAAATTTTTAACCTGAATTAAAAAAGTGTATTTAACAAAAGAGTAAAAGCGAAACAAAACATGTAGTTTCCAAATAATTCTTAATTGCTACAAAAAATTGTCAAAGGAAGTTTACTTTTTACATTTTTAGGCTATTCTTCTGGAGCCGTCGCAGTGCCTTCACCATTACCATTACCATCTGCATCCTCTTTCTTCTCAAACTCACTAATTTCCGTAAACGAATCCCTCAACGATGTCAACGCATCTCCCAACCCACTTTTAATCTGATTAAATTCCTGCACTACCAAACTCATCCTTCCCAACAAATAATTAAGATTGTCATCCACCTCTCCCATTCTATTCGTAACCTGACCCACTTTATCATCCATGCTGCTCATAGTATCCAAACTATTATTAACATATTTACTCGTCTGATTATGAATCTCATCCAAAAGATTAGCGCTCCTGCTCATTTGATGATACAAAATACCAATTTGTCTCCAAACTTGACTGATCTCTTCTTCCATCCTACCCGTCAAGTTCATTAAAGCAACTGACTGATTTCCCAGCACATAAGTAGCCAACCCATCAAATCTTGCTTGTAAACTGGCATTTAGGCTTTCAGTGTGTGTGGTCAATTGATGATTTAACTCGCCCATAATCTGTTGAACTCCATACTCCAACCTCCTCTTTGTATCCAAAACGCTATCGCCAGTGTCCAACAAGACACTCTCCACATTAGCCAACCCCTTCAATTCCCCACTCAAGTGATCAAACTCACTTTCCATTTTTAGGTGAAGACTCTCAACCGCTTTCTCAGCTTGTCTTACTTTGTCTTCCAAATGCTTTTGACCACTCTTCAATATTTCCTGTACCTTACCCAATTTTCGTTCCACATCTCCCGTGGCATTTTCTCGTAAAATTGTAACCTGTTCCTCCAAAGTTTCAAAACCTTTTTTGGTATCTCCTTCCAAAGAGGTAAGCACTGTGGTAAGCCCCTGCGCAGTATTTGTCATTTCGCCAAGAAGTCCAATAGCCTTGCCAATTTCCTCCTCCATCACAGCCAGCTGCTTCCTTTGGGAGTCAATGCTTTCAATCACTTCCGTCTGCCAGTCAGCTTGACCTTCACTTCCTCCCGATTTCAAAGTGAGGATTTGAGTTTCCAATTCATGAGTTCGGGACAACGTCTCCTTGATGTCTGCCAACTCGCTCATGATGGAATCACTGAGAAGGCTTCCACCGCCGCCGCCACCTCCTCCAGAACTTGTAGCGCCGCTTCTCCATGCTGCTATAAGACTATCAAATTTCTCTGATGTTCGGTCACCCGCATCTTTCAGCAAATTGACCTAAATTACCAAAAAACGCCAAGAAAATGCCAGTCTCAATTCGCCCCAAAACTAGCTCCACTCTAAGTACCTATTAACCTTACCTTATCATTCAAACTTGACACTTTAGAATCCAATGAAGCTAAAGCAGCAGCTGTACCGCCTCCTTCAGTAAGAAGTTGCTTTATTGAATCCATATCTGAGCGTATTCTGTAGTTATCATTGCGGCTATCCTCCGTTTGCTACATATAACATTAAATCAAAACGGTTAATTAAAGCCAAAATTCCAACTTCCAACACAGTTAATTGCAAATTTTCGATCGTTAATCAATTTACCTTTTCGATTGTCGCCTGTGCATGCTTAACTTTCTCATCGATTCTCGCAATGAAAGATGCAATGTTCTCAATGTTCTTTTCTTCTCCTCTAGTCCTCTTCTCCAACGAAGCTAGCGAGCGAGTTAATTGTTCACCTAACTGCCTTTCTCGTACTTCATGCCTCTCCAGCTTGTCCATTTGGTCACGGAGAACCGACACCAGGGATAGAATGGCATCTCGAATGTCTAAATGTCTTTAACAAAATAAAACACAACATATTTCATACACACTTGACTCTACACTCTTCTTCTCATATTACCCCAAAATCCCCAAAATAAAACATGTTTGCTTGTTTACGTGACAGAATAATCTCCAGAAGCGGATCCTCTTTGTTGTGGTGCACATTGAACAAGAGTAACAATTAGAGCTCCAGTAATTACCACAGTCAAGCCCTGGAAAAAGCTGCCCATTTCGGGATTTTGATTTTATTTAAACTTATCACTTCTTCGAAAAAAAATATTCAGCCTTATTTTTTTGGCTGATGTCTTTGTTCCTTCTCTCTCAAGCCAAAGGAAGACTACTGCGCTGAAAAATTTCCTTTTTTATCTCTGGCAATAACACTTTCTTCTGATGATGCTGATGGCCATGAGTATAATTTGGCAAGTGATAACAAAAAAAATGTGTTGTTCATGAACACAAAAGGTCGCTGAAACGGGAAATGACTTGTTCTTGTACGCTTTAAATTATCTATCCCGTGTACCAAAATTATTTTGCACGCAGATGCACCCTAAAAAGATGATTAAAAAATATCTTCCGAGTAAATAAATAAACAAGAAATTTACACAGCTCACAAAAAAGTCACTCACTCCTTCTCTCACACATTCAGTCGCAGTCACACAACACAGCAGGCTTATTGCGTCAATCCCAAAAATAAATTTTAGAATATTTTTTCTTGTTTGTGGTCCATAAAGCAAAATAGGCATACAAAAACAGACGCTACTGCTATGAGAAGAGAACAATGACAAGAAGGATTGCTCTTCTACGCTTCTTCTCCGTAATCTTGTTGTCAGTTGGACATGGACATCATCGCTACATCAACAGTCATACCAGACTTGAGTTGACTAGTTGTAAGTTTACATGCACTAGTGTGAATGAGCAGATAATGATGTTACATAATTGTCTTGGAACACAAACAGCCAAAAAGAAAATCAAAAGTAGACGACGACCGACCGACCGACGGCAAGAGATTAAAACGTCCCGTTTCAAGAGGATGTTAAAACGAATGCCCTGTCCTGATATCATTACAAGCCAAGTCAGCAATCCAAAGAAAACGCAAGTAAAAACTTGAGAACTGCTACTGTGCTTTGTTCCACTTTTTAAAACGCTCAACTTACTTTTTTAATATTTTTATGTTGATAAGTGTGTGAGAGATGTGTGGTGTGGTTTTGTGGAGGAAACAAAGAAAGAATGCAGGCAGTGCATAAAAATATCCCTTCAGTTTTTTTTTTTGGGTATTTCCCCCATGCCCATCCGTTTATCCAAAATCCTAATATGCAATCATAAATAACATTATGTATGTTTAGAGGGCAAACAAGAACAAAATAGTTATAAGTTGGCTTTCAATATTACATCCATCACTCAGAAGAAAACTACTCAGAAAAAGCAGATGCATCTGGTTCTCTTTAAGGATGAATATTAGAAATACATTTTTTTCAAGTTTTGAAGAAAATAGATTTGTCCTTTAAAAATAAGTTGCCCTTGCTTTATTACAAGACATGTCGCTTTGTACTTAGCAATAAACTATTTCTTTTTTAAGAAGTCAACTGATTCTCAAGTTAAATACACCCACATAAAAAATATATTATGTCATGTCATAAAACACCGTTCATTTTACAGCGGAGAAGATATATTTGTGGGATAAGGGGGAAATACAGTAAGGGGAGATGTTGATAGCTTAACTTTCATAATACTTAAAACACGACAGAATAATATACTGTTAAAGAGTAAGTAGGTATTAGTTAGCAATCATAAAAGAATTATTGGATGTTGGGACCGTGTGGTCGTCTCATTTTACAACAAACATCTGCAGAATTGTGTATAAGTTGAGTACCTAATTATAAGCGTCATCAGAATGCATTGCACTGCACTTTTTAAAGCTATTTATAAAAAAATAAAGTAAAATATTTATTTTTTTAAAGAAAAAGAGAACACAGTAGCGCACAAGCAAAAAAAGAGGATGAAAAAAAAGATCATCAACCTATGTATATGTGCAGTGTGAAATAACATGCATCATGCACCCTCCTCCCTCCCACGCACATCCTTTACACAAAGTTTGGCAGTAAAGTCCAAGAAGTCCTTTCTCACTATGTTTTGCATTCTGAATAAAAGGGACTGCTTTTTGGGTTTGATTTTGGATGGCTTACTGTTTGGAAAAGAAGGGTCTGGTTTTTTATATAGGATATGAGTACACTTACATTTAAAAAATTGAAATCAAAGATAAGTTGGATGTTGGATATTATGCACTTACGCAATGTATTTCTCTAGAAGTAAAAATTTATGGGATATGTAACAATATATACAATACAGTAAGTATGTTAGATAAACATGAGAATTCCTTTATGCTCATTACATAAATTCTTTTGATTTTATTCTATGTTCCACTTTTATTTTACAC
>JAQFXM010006420.1:0-13278 GCA_034693345.1 Entomobrya multifasciata | reverse complement strand
AATGAACAGTTTGAAAACTGAAATTACATATGTACTTTGAGGTGCAGAATTTGAATCTGACGTTCAATTTTAAATAGAACAAGGGGTCTCTTTACTGTAACAAATTATAACAGAGTATCTATTTTAACCGTCTACAAGGGTTTATTCGTTGTTGTATTTGTATTTTATATTGAAGCTATTTATTACGTCAACGATGTTCGCTTTTCAGAATATTCATATGAAGCACTGCTTTGCCATGTGTATTTTTGAAGAAACGTCCTCTTCAGAATTGTTAGCTGTGAAAATTGTTGAGTTTGTATTGTTACAACAAAAAATTATTGCAAATCACCCAGGTTTAAATCAAGACAGAGTTGCATATTGCATTCTTTCTGTCTGTAGCTCATAAATAATACAAAAATGTAATGTGTGTGGTATGTGCAAAAGTGCAAATATAATTGACAAAATAATAAATCATGCCAATGTCCACTAAACAATGAAAATGGTTGCGTCCATCGTAATCATAATATTGAAACGTTGAAGTACAAATGGTACTTATGTCAATCACTTACTTTTTATTCTACAAAATTTGACAAAAGATTCATTGTTCTTATTTGATGAGCAAATAAATCTATTATTCGTGATACATATTTAAAGTGGAGGCTTTAAACATACCGATTTAGTAATGTCTCTTGAATGTATGTACACATTCACTAATTAAGGTGATTTGAAAACTTATATTTTTGGCTGTGATTGATGCTTATTGTAGGAGCGTCTCTACCATTATTGCTTTTGGATGTAAATATTTCCACTTTCAGATGGAAATATCTACCTTATTTCAGAGGAAGTCATGTATCTCCCTATCGTCGTCACTAGTTTTTCCACTCAGCTTTTTATAATAGCATGAAAATGAGTCAAACATAAATAATATTGCTCGTAGGAAAGTTTTCTCCTCATTTATCTCATTGTCAATACCTCTAGCACTTTCTCCGTGAATTTTCTCAACTGTTCAAACATTTAGTTTTTTTGTACCCATTTTTTCCAGCTTTGCCTCTTTCGTATGTGTGAATTTGATGAACATAACATTCCATTAGACAATCAACTATCACAGCGAGCGGAAAAGCATTTAGTATTTCCATTTTGTCTCTTATTAAGCTTTTTCCTCTGCATATCATCATCATGATGATCATTTCATTTTCATATACTATTTGCAACTCTTTGAAAATAAAAGGAACATAATAATTGAATCCCAAAAGGGAACATTATTGAATTATTCAAATTTTATGTTCATAGAACATCACATCGTCAACATCACAACATTCACAACACAAAACTCTTTCAAAAAAGAGAATGCAAAGCATGGAAAATGGAATCAACATCTCGTGTTTTCTGCATTGTGTACACTTACATGTAAAGCATGAATACATAACACAACACTCTCGCATGTGTTGTTTACCAACTGAAAGCATTCTCATAATGAGATTTTCAAAACTGGCATAATAAATGAAACAATGGTATATTTCACATAAAATATGCGAATTTCAACAACCATCTATGCTCTCAAGTTATTTTTCTCTCTCCATTTTCACATACTCAAAAGCGATTGGTATTTTCTTTCTTTTAGAATTCATTCAAAAAATAGTTTCAATATTTTTTTCTCATGGAAAGTTAGTTGAATGAGAATATATGAATGCGAGACTAAATTCGTAGACTTTAGAATTCATGTTATTTGTACTATTCTAACATCCTTGTCAAGAAAAAAGTTTCCTGTTTCTGTATATTCAATAAAACCTGTCAAGCAAGAAAATTTCACTTCCTAGACTTCCAGTCTTATACAAAACTATTTAAAAAGTATCAACCCTTATACAATTTTTTATACTTTTAAGCGTACAATATTAAAAGAGAATTTATATAATTCGCGCATATATATTTGGTTGACTCATGTCAACTGACAAAAAATTTGCTTAAAATTCTGTACACCAATAGTTTTCCCCAGCCAACTAGCTTTACATAAACTAGTCAAGACATCGCCTTTTGAATGATGATGTGATGTAGACATCCAAATATTTTACAAAAAGGAACAACTATGCAATGCACTTTAGAGATAAACGTTGTATAACACAATTTTCTCTTTCTCTGTCTATTCCATCTCTCTGGTAGTGTGAGAATGTGAATGTTAAGTTAAACAGAGTATAGTGGAGAGAGAAAACAAAGCGCTTGTATTCCAAGAATACCTACAAACGGGAACGAGGACGACGTGATATACGAAATATTCATGTTTCATGTAGTTTCTTTATTCAAGTCTGCTGGATTGTACATAAACATGTCATTACATTCTTATATCTATGTTGTATGCATAGTATATACTTATTACATATATAGCAATATGTTAATGAAGCAAGTAGGAGTGGGCGTTCCATGAATAGAAGCTACTACTGCGTGAAAAGGAGGATGAACGGGGAAAGCAGCACGTTCTTTATTTAACTTTGAGAAAATAACACTTTATGTGTCTAAAATGGAAGGAGAAAGTCATTTTGCATGCAGATTACCAAGTAGAGGCTTTGTTGTTAGAAATTCACTTGTGTAAGAAAAAAAAGGCTTACCAAGTTTCCATACTGTTTCTTACAAACTTTGCCAGTCGTTTACAAGCTAACACTGTCTGATTCAAACCGTTAAACAATTTCTTCATCAACAACACACACAGCTTTTTAGATTTTATGCATGAATTATTCTAGACACTTTAGTTACTTTTGATTCTTCCTTTTTTTCCCTGTCTGTTTGGAAGTTATATATAAATACATAGTTAAACGTGTACAAAGTGTACTGAAATATAAAGTCAGTGGACCCATGTTTTGAATGATAATGGACTAGTACAAAATTCAAATTTCTCCTGTCTCTACAGAGTTGTCTGTTTTTTAATCCTAATGAATTCAAACATGACTAGATGTTCTAAGAGTAACAGGCTGTAACAGGCTGATTATTATGAAAATTCCCTTTGCATCACCAGTTTTCTGCAAGTCGAGAGGGAATAGGAAAACTGACAGTTTTATTTGGAAATATACGTGTTATACATATTTTTTTCTCTTTTGTGCTCATGCCTGCGAGGCAGTACAAAAAGTACAGTTTCATAAGATTAAAATATACATTTTCAACTTGTGTGTAGGTGGCCTACAAAAATGATGTTGGTGTTTTATCTGTCTCATTTTTCATATAAACTGTCCATCCATCCACCAAAATAAACTTACATATATTTTGGACATTAGATGAACAGATGTACGGATTTACACCGAATTTTGTATTCATTTCGTTCAGTATGCACTCTAAAGATATTATTGTAACATGATGAAAGGTTATTAGCAAAATTAGCCATCATTTTGTTAAAAATAACATGTGGAAGATACGGATAATAAAACCTTTGTACTATTTATTGCTCTCATCTTCACACTCTTACAATTAGAAAATGATTTTGATATGTGACATGAGAGGAGTGCAGTAGTGGGAGTTGAGTGTGTATTATCATCATCATGAAAAGTAAAAGTGTGAAAGCTCCACCACCACCACCACTGCCGCACTATCACCAGCAGAGAACAGCCACCAGCATCGTCGTGTCAGTATCACTGATGCTGATTAAATCTGTCTGTGTGGGCTGGTTTGATCGTCGCCTGGTTGATAGTAAAGTGATGCCCGAAACGCTTTTCCAGTCGTGATCATGATCATTTTCAACTAATATGTAATGTAATGTAAGGGAGTAAGAGGAGTATACCTTTTTTGTCTGAGTAAATGTGTGAGTGTGAGGGAGGAAGTAAATGCTGTGTCAGACTATATTATTATTTCATTTTCTTCATTTGTTTCATTGGGATACAAGCAGACAGATATACAAAATTGAACTGAGAGTGGCAATGATGATGGTGGTGGTGGTGGTAGTGATATCAAACCGAATGCAATTGAAACTAAAAATCCAAGCAAAGAGCATCAGAGAAATAATATATTATACATGGAGGGAAGTTAAGTGGAAACGACGAACCATTTCCCCTCAAACAAAACGATGATGGAGGAGCAAGTTCAAGTGGTCCATCTGACTCTAATTCAATTTCAAGTGTTCTTTTCTTTATGATGAGGATGACTTTTCTGAAAGAGAGAGAGAGAGAGCATGCATGTCACTAGCAATGAGCTTTTGAACTACTACTTGTTGTGTGAGCATGACCAAGTAGCACAGCAAAAAGGAACACTTCTTTTATACCTATTGTATTGTGATTATAAAATGATGAAATAAAAATATGTTATGCCAGAAGCAAAGAAAAGGTGACTCCGGGTATATAGAACGGTAAATGTTTTGGTTGACGATAAAGGCAAAATTTTGTGTTATGATATCGTATTTTGAACATGAAATTATGTTCATCAATTATGTTACTTTTTTACACTACCAGGACCATATATGTAAGGAGATGAAAGGCAGTTTATAGTTTTATGAATCTCAATCTCAATGTATGTGTATCTTGTAATTTATAGTACGCAGCTCCTTGATACCAAAGGCTAAGTAAATTAAATTAAACAACAACATAACATTTTTTGTCGTGCTGCACTTTACTATCAATTTTTGTAATTTGATTAACAAATCGAACTGACGAGCAGACTTTCTCTCTGTACCTATTGTTCAGCATAATTCAGCATTAACTCACTGAATATTCTGTAAGGTATTTGTATGCATCATCTTGGATCATCATCATCGGTCTTTTGCAGAGTAGCTCGGGAAACAATTTATGTTATTCAAGTAAGTTCAGATTTCATCAGTAAAAAATGCCCTCGAATTTTCCTCATGCTCGAAAAATTTCTTATTCGCTCCTTTTAGCATTCCTCTGTCGTATTCAAAACTCCAAGTTATTGCAGTACTGTTGCGCATATATGAAACTTTATTACAACAGCTTTGTGTGACAAATAAAATTTACTTTCTCGCAACTATGTCTTTCTTTGGAAATATAAAAAACATGCTTACGTCAACAAAGAGTACTGATGGTGGTGAACAAGCTCCGAGGGTAATTATTTTTAGTATTGAAAATCGTAATGAATGAAACGTCTAGAAATACAAGCAGTAATTTATACCTGTAATATTAAATGATATGTGTATTTCTAGATTAAAGAGATTAAACAATTAGAGTGGATCACTCCATTTGATCCAACCACTGCTGGACAGGTTCAATACGCATTTGAAATTGGTCAGAAGATTGGGTTTCCAACTATATGGTTGTTTTCCATGAGACCTGTCAAATATCAGACGCGAACCTACATTGGTCTTTCGGTTACTTTACTGCAGCACCCAAATAAGACACAGGACCAACCTACCGAAATTATGGCTTCATTCAGGACTGAGCTACAACGAACTAATCCATTAGAAAAGGGTTTCGTGACGAGTAAATTTTGATATATTTTGATCTGCACACTTTGACAATGAATAGTTATACTTTTTTTGGAAACACAAACTAACAAGATAATTGATTTGTAGTTACTGAAGAGGAGGATTTTGGAACACGTCCCTGTAAAGGAATGTTGAACTTCTTAGAGATGTCCAATCTTCATCTTTGTGAATTCGGTGACAAAAAGCTGAAGATGAAGATCAATTTCACATTGTTTGCTCCCCTGCCAATTACAAAGTATCAACTTCGGCATAAAGCTACAACGCGATGTGACAATGATATCCTCAGGCAGCTTTGTAAGCGTGAGTTCTATGATGTTCTGGTAAAAGTGAATGATGGAAAGGAATTTTGCGCTTATCGAGTTGCATTGGGTAATGATAACAAACAGTCACAATATTTATTGGCACACAATTTTTAGAAACTAAAATTACTTGTGTTATTACAGCACGATCTGCGTACTTCAGAGCATTGTTGCTCGAAAAGGCCAATTCTCGGAATGGGCAGGAACAAACATTGCCTATTGTGTTGCATGTGAACAAGCCCTATGAAGTCATGAAGATAATCATTTGTTTTATACATTTTGGACATTTATTAGAAGAATTAGTTGACCCTAAGAAGTGCTCAATGGATTTTGCAAAATCGCTCGCTGAAACAGCAGATGAGTTTGGGTTGCCCGATCTGGAGGATTTTCTTTTGGAGTTTTATCCTGGACTAAAGCAGTATTCTAGGGAGCTACCTAAGCCTGAAAACATGGAAGTGTATAAAGTGGGAAAAGTAGCAGTAGAAGAGAAAGAAAAGGAGGCGAAAGAAGAGGAATTTGTTCCAGCGGTTGAGACAATGGACTAAATCAAGTTTTCTTGTAGCAAGTTTAAAGAATTAATCAACGTGATATGATAGTAATGTAAATAATTCAAAACTATAATTTATTATGAGTAGTGCAAAAAATAATGTAAAGCAACCGAAGTGTAATTTTAAATGTAATCGAAATTTTAAATACAACTTACTATATAAAAATTCATAATGCCATGTTTTGCTAAAAATGAACAAAAAGTGTACATTTTTAATGTCTTATTATTCAATAAAATTATATACATTTATATGCAAACTGTGTTAATTCATAATGTTACATCATCATTCTATTCTTCTCACTGCAATAATCCGTTATCTCTAAATTGCATCTCTGTGTTTTTAAAGATTGTAACCGTAGTGGTCTTAGTCGCATGCGGCATCAATATTCCATCACTCTCATGATCGTGATAACAGGCAAATAGTTTTAAAATATAAATTATAGTTATGTGAGCATTGTATACATTGTAGAGTTTTTAACGTGAACAAAGCATCAGACAAATTATCATCAACTTTTTAAAAGGAACGATTATCTTTTCAAAAATCCATCTTTTCGTTGATTCTAGTACACAAAGATGTACAATTTTGATAATTATGATTTTTAGTAAAGTCGTCTGCTCACTACCCAGACTTTACGAAGAGAAGAGACGAGTAAAAAAAAAGAATATGGCACCTCCTGTCGTTGTTGTTTTGTAATACACGCTTACTCACACGATTCCATTTTCAGTTCTTCTCTCGCATTTTTCTTGAAGGTCGACAAAGTATAATTCTCTCATGAGATTGTCGTGTTGGTCTGTTCCGTCCATCTTAAGATTTCATTTTGATTTTATATCTAAAGAAGTCTTATTTCTTTCTACGATAACTATTTTTACAGACACCTTCTTTACATCTTAAAATTAATAATTGCTTACTCCGTCATTCCGTCGGACGACGGACGACGAAGCGAAGGAGAAAAATGTAATAGATTTACATAAACTGTATGTCTACAAACAAACGCCAGAGATACACAGACAGAATGAGTATGCAGTAAGGAAAACCATTAAGTTGTCCTCGGTGAAGTAGTAATTTGTTTTTAAAAAATACTTTTGTTTTACCACTTTTATATCAATTGCATCATCATCATCATAATTGCTGTTGCTGCTGTGAGTTGAGGGTATTACCCAAATAACTTTACAAAATTTACTTTTAAAATGCGTGTAAAATGGTCATTTTGATGTCGAGGTACATAATCATGATCACACTACTGAAACTACTATACTATACTGGTTGCCGGTTGTATGAGATTTGTGTGATCATTGTTGTTGGATGGTTTATATACGTCAACCTGTGTTTGCAGGAGATGTGGGTAATGTGCATTGTAAAACAATAAGAAACATCACGTCGTTGTCTTCATTGTTGTTTTACTTATGAAATGATTATGTTGAGTGCTTGGTAATAATCGTGAAGTAATTGATCACTAATGCACAAAATAATCCTTTTAAGTTAGCATCTTTCGATAACAAAATAGAATTGTTCTTAGGCACAGCAATGGCTATTATCGTAATTTGGCTATTATGAAACACTTTTGTTTCAAAAAACAATAAATAAAATTGTAAAATTTCATAATAACTGCAAATTACTTTTGAGTGCTTGATTCATTCATACTTCACACTGCAGACCTGCTATATATCATATCAACATGAAACCTACGTTCATACATTCATGCTGCAGCATAAAATACTCTTATCTAAAAACACATTTAAGGATTCCATTACAGAAGTATGTATGCTTTTGCACCTTACGATGTCTCGAATTAAGTTCTTTGTAAAAAAATGCTAAGATTATGCGTCCAATATATGAGACATTTTAAAAGTTTAAATCAGATTTAGTCCACTCGTGTAATCAACTGTGGGAAATCGTCGAAATCTTCAATAGACAATGAAGATTTTTTTTAGTTTCGCTTTTGCTAACTAAACACTCGACAATCGAGGTGCATCCATTCATTGTTAAGTTATTAAACAAACACCTAAACATTTTGGTTTGTATTTCATCTAGAGTTTGGATACAAAGACGTGTTGACAAAATAAGTAGCCCGTTGGGCGTGATCATTTTATGTAAAACGATCTATGTAAAATTAGCTGGACTCTCCTTGTTTATGTGTAAACATGGGTTGCGTAATGTACATCAACTAAACACCACAGGTAAATCGATACCAAAATATACTTTCTCACAGCAAGTGCTGTCAAAACGATTTGATTTGTAAATGAATATTTTGTAAGGTAACGCTTTTTTCCGTGAATGAAAATGAAACTATAAACACTTGTAATCTTAAACTTCGTTATAACATTGCTTCAATAAACATGTATTGTATTGCATATCCAGTTTTCTTAAATCTCAGCACAGGCGACAATGATTTCTTGGATTTTGTACTTCATCTGAAATGAAAAACTCAATACATACATCTTAAGCCACTTAAAAACTCAATATAAGTTTTCTTGCCTTCGTTCATTGTTGTAGTTGCAAGTTTTCCACATTTGCTTGGTACCTTTTTTATTCTTACCTTTGATACCAAAATGAAAAGTGGATGATACAAGTATGCTACTCAACAGGCTTAAGTTTGGCTGGAATAGGGCATTGCTTTGTATGCAAAAACATTCATTTATTTATTCCAAACTTTATGCAAAACAAATATCTATGAAAGTAGACACTTTGTGAAAGTTTCCATATTTATGGATTTCTGTAGATATTATTCTTTAGAGAAAATCAGATCTTTACTAAACATCTTTAAAAAGATTGAGTGTTTGAGTGTCTGTCAATTTTCGCTTACTTCTTGAAAGTCGAAAACTGCCCAAAAATATGATAAACATAAAAATATGATTGTTACAGTAATTATCAGATATCAGTAGTTTTTTACCTTGAAGTTCTACTACTGTTTTTAGCCCAAATACAAGCAGTAAATATTTAAAAGAATTTAGTTTGTAAGCATTATAACTGATAATATTACTGAGTTCCTAGACTGGTTCAGCCAAGTTTAATACAGCATCAGCCTCTCCAACATCACCTATTGTACTAAATTTTACCGTTTTTTTCAAAACGACCGGTAGGAAAAAGACATCAAGAAGATAATACAATCTCTCACTCGATTTTTTACGATATCACAGTCATTTCTTGCGGTCAACACCACCAGCCATTATACCATATCACACAGATCCGACTGGAATAAAAAAAATCAAGCCTTAAGTTGTATCTGTCAGGTAACAAAGTGTTTTTCCTCATAACAAAAAAGTGTATCAAAAAGGAACAGTAGATCGTATACTTAGACAAAAGCAAATTTTCTAGTGTTTTCTTAGGCTTGATGGCATATTATTCAGTCACTCCATCCAACTAAGTCCCTCTCATTCAATTGAAGAAAATTATATTAGAAGGCACGATGATGTGAAATGATTCTGATCATAATGATTTTGATACTGGCTGGCTGGCTCACTGGTTGCAGTTGACGGACGACGGCTTTGTTGTGTTTAAAGATGAGAGAGCAAATACTGCTGACTCATTGAAACTCATCACTTCGCATCGTTCAACTAAAACTCTACCTTTTAACTTTCATATCTCCGACTGTCATTCACGCTTTTCTACATCATCCCACCTCATCATCACACAGTGCCACTATACCTCTGTCATGTCATTCATTGCTGCTACTCAAGTATTGAAAGAGACTGCCAATTTTCTTACTTTCAAGTAAAAAAGGTTTTTTTCAAGAATTCCTCAAACAATATCACACCACACCATTCTACACAACAAAACAACAAGTATGTTATAAGATGTAAGACGATCAAGAAGAATGAGTATCATTCTAAAAATTTGTAGAATTTTGACCACATTACTAACGTACGCCTCTCAATCCATCAAAAAATCCACACTCTAATAACATATTATAGCTTATATAAATTTTATAAAACATTTTTCTGTGTAATCATTACTTTGTAAGTTTGTTGAATGTGTGGTGCCGATAGCGGTTTAAAAATATTTGTCATACACTTTATATAATTTTCGTGGTAATTTTTTTTGATGGACGATGTTGGGTGAGTACATCATAAGTAAACTTGATGTAAAAAGTAAAGTACACACAATGTTGAATGTTTAAGGATTTTTGAAAACGTCAAATCATTCCATTTAGATAAAGACAAAAGATAGGAAACCTTTAATGGATGCGGACGGAATTGAGTTGAAAGGAGGAAACAATGCATTCGGTAGAACATCTTTAGCAAAAATCGACCGTGTTGCATTAAAAGATATTATATATTATGCAACAGAATTTGGTACATTTTTTTCTGTATCGCATCAAGCAAATTTTGTTGTGAAACAAACATTTCACTATAAATGACATACGGGCTTCAAAACTGAAACCAGATTTCATCTTATTTTGCACGTAACATATATATATAGTAAAATCGTGAGACAAAAAATCACAAACGAAATTCCTGAATCCATATTTATGACGGCAATAGCTTTAAAAAATATTCGCTTGAAAATACATTTGTTGTTTTACTACGAAAGAAAAATTTCAAAATGTTTATTAGGAAGAGTGTAACATGATGTTTAAAACATTATTGATCTTTCATTTCTAAAACTTCGCAAAATATATCCGATAAACATATTATGTATTTTTATCATTGCCCGTCCCGTGTTTCATATTTACATTCAGAAAAACCAACAAATCTTAGTTGACAACATACTTTCAAAGGGATACATTCAGGAAGGGATTTTCCTGTGTATCAAGCAAGCCAAAACCAACCGCAAACCAAACCACAGCTACAATTTACACAAGTAAAAACATAGGTTGAGTTGTTCATGTAGGATTATTGGATTGCTTTTACAAGGCACGCACGCACGCCAAAAACTTTTCTGTGTAAATAAAATACACAAGAGGAGAAAGGACCCTTTTCATTAGAAGCTTAAAGGATTACATCAAGAGATTATAATGGATGCAAAAGAAAATATTAAATGATTACTTTTTGTTATGTTACACAGAAATAAATTAAATGAGTTTGTAATATGAGTTGTTCAACAAGGAGAGATTAAACCAGATGAAAATGAATCGAAGTACAATATAATAATCGGTAGAAAAATATGTAGTGTAGTAGATGGGATAAGGAGGATGTATGGATTCATCATGATGATGACAAGTAAAAAAGGCGTACGATGATGCCCAAAATATGCTGGTTTGTTATGGTTGTGTTTATGGTTTACTGAAGAGATGAGCAAGATAACGAAGAGATGGAACCATTGTAGAGTTTGTAGCTTATTGTTTCCCTTTTTGTATAAAAATTATTTTTGTAGTATGAGTGTGATTTGGGATTGCGTATTTCAGATAAAGTGACAGTGTTACTAGACTTTGTCTTGAACAGATAGTAAGCTATTAAGCTAATTTATGCCATAAATATTCCCCCGCGTTGCGTGAATGAAAATTGATGCAAACTTGGAAAATTGGATAACATTTTGAGGTTCAAATTTCAAACTAAAAACTTGTGACATTATTACCACAATGACAAATAATTTTTTAATCTCCTTACATACAACATAAAGTAAACATATTAAAAGTACATATAACATACATATGTAAGCTCAGGCATTGTTGAGAAGAAAAGATTACTGTGTTAAATTGTTTATTCAGCACTATATTGTTCTTTTGCAAGATAGCAAGTTTTCGAAGAATGATTGAGTCGTTGTATTTGATGGTTTTGTCAACAACATTGTTGAAAATATTATGTAAAAACGGGGAGCATCAACTATCTTCTTAAAACTTCATTGCTTTCCCTTTCTCTAGTTTTCGTTGTTTTGGGCTACTGTATTTTATAATGATCAATGAAACGTTGTACATGTTATATATTCTATTTAATGAAATGAACACTCTGACTTCATGGAAGAGTTCGTCATTCTTTTCCTTATTGTATCGTGTTTACATTTTCAGGCTGACGAAAGAACAAGCTAAGCTAATCTTCTGAACAACCTCTAATCGGATTTGTGTTTCATTAGTACTTGCATGTCTTTTCAAAACACTAATTTACTTAAAGTAACAGATAGCTTTCATTTATCCATAATAATATTTCGGAAGCAAAGATTTTGTTGAAAATGAGAACCATGATATAGTTTTTAAACAAGAAACAAGCTTATATTCCCATGTTTTTCATGGCTTACCTTAATTAAGTATTGTATAGACAGATTACTTGGTGAAACAGTAAGATACGTTTTGAATAAATCCTTATAAAAATGCAAAACATGTATAATCTCTCAAATTAAATTATTTATTTGCCTCTTTAAAGCTAACTTCTACATCAAAAGTATGTTATTCCTTAGCAAATGGCATCCAATTTACCTGCTCATCTCTTATTATTCTATTGATTGATTGTGTTTTGTTTATTTATCCTCTCTGCATTTTTCCTTTTAGAGAAACTGCAATCGATTGGAACTGAAGTGCATAAAAGTTGGGAGTATCGCATCCACTCGTCATCACTCTTAAGAATCAATCATAATAAAGAAAATAAAAATAAGTTTACTTTTCATTTGTTCATCATAACAATCACAATATGAAGTTATAAAATACGCTGTGGTTTGCGATCGAGTGTGCTTTGCTCAGGTATATGAGTTTGAGAAAGGGAAAAGGGCCCATTTGTATTTTTCGACCGTTAAATTTTGTTTGGGAATTTTGTACGTGTTTGCGTACCGGTTTTAGTAATGAAGTGAAATTTACATGCAAGATGAAGCTTTTCTTGACGTTTCGATTAATGCAAACTTTACGGGCTGACTACTACTGGTACGTACTCAGGCCTACGAAAACCAAAAATAAAATTTAACTTTCGAAAAATACAAATGGGCCCTTTTCCCCTTCTCAAACTCATATGTGTGCATTCAATTCAAGCTGTACTGTGAAGATGATAGATTTTTTGAAAGATGGAATGGATGAGTATTTCGACAAATAAATACACACATACAACATAAATAACCTTAACAATAAGTGCTACTTCTCTACTCCTCTTATTTTTAAGGTTATTTATGTTGTATGTGTGTA
>JAQFXM010006419.1:0-13278 GCA_034693345.1 Entomobrya multifasciata | reverse complement strand
ATAGGGAAAAGTGTGAATATATACACACCAATGCATTTATTTTTATTTTTTAAAGGTTGATTCATATTAAGGTTATAGAATTTTTACAATACAGCAATATTGAGAAGAAAAAAGGGTTTTTGGGGATGGATATTCTGTCTCCGTTGAATTGAATCCAGTTCACATGTAATTTCTTCTGTCAACGCGAACATCAACGAATGCAATAAGAAAGCAACAAGGAAGCCCAAAGCAGGAAAGGTTTTTTTCTTAAATTAGCTTAAAGCATTTTTTACAAAAAGCATACAATAAATGACAATTTCTGGAAAGTAGAAGGGGAGAACTTTTAAGAAAACTTCTATAACCATATATTTGTAAAAAAATACAGAAGAAATAAGAAAATATTTTTTATCGAGAATTCAATGAACGTAATTTACTCAATCTCTCCAACACCATATAATAATGCATGATTGGGTTTTATCCAGAGGGGTTTATTTCTTTTCATTCTTTTTTTTCGTGAAAATCACCCTCCCACGCGTTTCAAGATCTATTAGTGATGTGAAATATTGAATGGAAAGAACACTGCAATAACTTTCCCATTCATCGTAAAATAATTCTCACAGTGCATATTTGTCAAAAGAATTCACTTTTTCTCCATTTTAGAGTTAACAAAGGGTTTAAAAAGTGAAAGGGGACAACACATAAATAAAACTCCTTTGACATTTTAAGCGTTTTATTTTTTACCTAAATAAAATGCGTATAGGTACATATATTGGATTTCCTGTAATTGGTAAACCCTTTAACAACGTCATTAATATAAACATGTATTCTGGTAACACGGAAATGAAATTTAACCTAAATCAAATCAAATATTCTCACGGTTTTTATTAAATTAACCTTGAGCAAAATTTTCCGTTTTTTAGAATTCCAGAATTTTTTTTGAAGGCTTAGTAAAAACAAAGTTTCTAAATTGGCATTGCAGGTTGTCCTATCATTCATATCCGTTTCACATTCATTGATTCAACGCTTGCATGCACAAAGCAAGATCAACCATGTCAAAACCTGAGTACTTCACTAAAGTTTCGATTTCATACAGCTTGTTTCATTGAAATAATCATTTCGCTTCCTGAAATTTTTTGACTGCAATGAAACCAAATCTATAACCACCCACCAATACAACATCCCTACATGTCATATGAATCCTTCACCTGTTTGTTCGTGATCTCTACATTCAATGGATAAAATTTCCACCCCACACAGGTTTATTCGAAATGCCTGAAATGAATGCATGGTTTTTCATCTGTATTGTTAATCTAATCCAGACATGATTTTTTTTGCTGAGCAAAGTTTAAGCATGAACCATACTATGTATGTATATCAGCGTAAATGAAGATCCTGGAAATCTTGAGAAAGACAAACAAATCTGTTTCTACAAATGAGCTTGCATTTCAAAAATAACAGACCATTTGGATCCCAAACTCTGAAAGTATAATGTATCTACAAGAAACTATTTAAAAGAAATGACATCAACATCTCATACAAGGGAAGATTGAAACAAACCCATCAGAGCAGAATATAAGAGACTAAATGACGTTTGAAGTTATGCATTACATTATTATTACGCATTCTTCAGCAACCAAACCCATGCCATGCCATACAACCACTCTAACAAAAGAGCTAGTACATAATGTCCTGTTAGCTTGTTCAAGAATCATTTATGCATTAAAATACCATCTAAAAATACCACAATGCAGTATCATGAATTTGTGAATAATATACGTAGAAAAAAACTGTATCATATAATTTCAATTTCTTTCATATTTCTAAGTAGTGTAGCATCAAGTTTGAGACATCCTAATAGGCAATTGTAGGAATATTATGTATTTTCGATAAAGTTTTCATTACTGAGGTGAGGACTTCATTTTTTATAGTCTGGAAAATCCAAAACTTCGCTCAAGAAAATGCGTGGTTGGTGGTGGTATTTTAAATGCATGTGTAAGTATATTCAATTAATCAGACATTTTCATTATTTGATGAAGCGATATATCATTTCCGGTTGATGGACGAGAGCCCAAAATAATTTTCAGTGGAATCCGTTACATTTTATATGTAAACAATGCCAAGTAGGAAGTTAGTAGTTTTGCTGCACATTATATATTTGTAATATAAACAATCAGTTTCTCTTTAGTACTGAGAGTTCGTATATAATATTCCCTTTTCTAAAGTATGACACATTATTGCATAACCCAAGTCAATGGAGCATTAGGTGTACGTAGTAATTTACCAACACCCTTCGTTCGCTGTTCATTAGATCGCAGTTTTTCAGGTTTATTTTAAAATATAGGCGATGACAAAACGTCCGCAGTGATGATATTTCATCTATGCCACCAATAATAATAACAGTGTGTGTGCGCGCGTGTTTTAAGTATACATATGTTAGTTAGTTAGTTTAGTTTTGTACTTGTGCTAGTCAAAATATTGGTGCATCATCTCGCTGGAATCCTCATCTCCTGCTTTGCATTAAATCTTGCAGATATATTTTAAGGGGAAAGGTAAATGGTAGAATCTATCTTTAAAATTCAAATGTGAAAAGCAAGCATAAGAGAAGCAAAAAAGAAGATATTGACTTTGTTGAGTAAAGTACGAGAAAAATGTGTTGTAACGAGACTGGGACTATAGGAGATTGGATGTGTTTCCCCTCATCCCACACAAGACACGACACAATGTTTTCGTAAAACATGACTCGAAAGTTTTCATTTCCGTCCGGTTTACTCAGCAAAAATAAGCAATGCATCAAGGAGGAGAAAAAACTTGAAATATATTACCTATTATTTAAACACTGTTTGTCTGAGACGGTTGAAAAGTTTATCTACACTGGATTTGTATTCATTATCGTCACATCGAAGAGCAAGGAAAAAACAGTAAATTTTAGCAACCAGCAAAGCAAACGTTGTTGTGATGAGTAGATAGCAGTCAAGATGAAGAAATTGAAATTAGCAGGGATGTCTTCAACTCTTTGGTAGATAAGCAAACAAGTTTAGGTAAAAAGTGTTTAGAGTTGAGCAAATATGAGGTTTGTTTTTCACATTTTACAATTATGTGCATGCATGCCAGAGAATACAAACCCTAATGACAATGAAAATCAACAATGTTTCTTCTAAAAGCATCATTGCCAGCAGACAAAAATTAACTTGCCTTTTTAAAGGGGCAAACGAACTTGCAAGAACCCACAACAAACTCGTTACTCTTTTAGTTGTTAGTTCTTACTGTAAATCTCGTATGGTACGACTATGACCAAGTTATGTCGAAAAGAATAAAAATATGAGTTGGGAGTATATAAAGTAAAAATATATTTCTTTTGAAAAATATTGCCTTTGATTTTGGGTCGTTTTCATATTGAATCAAAAGCGAGTTTAGAGATTGAATTACTTTTTCAGAAGAAAAGGTTACTTCTACTTTCGGCTTTGAGCTGTTAAATAGGTGGAGTCAGTGGTCCTCAACTATTAGCTTCTCGTGTTGCACCGTTCGTCTTTGAAGTATGAATTCTTGTGAGTCGCTTTCTCGAAACTCTTTTAGCATATCCACTTTCAAATTTTGACCGATTCATTTCAATAACTTTCTTGAAACAACAATCTCAAGTTGCTCGATTATCACCTTATCATGGAAATGGAACAGAAGAATTTCCACAATTTACTGTTCCCTGATAGTCGCCTTACTAACAAGTGCATACATATATGTAAAACATAAACAACACCTACCAAATGCCAATGCCCCAACTTTTGAATTACATAAACCAACGAAAATGAGTAGGTTAAAATCTAAATTGTCTTCATATCGAGATTAATATTTTACTTGGATCAAATCAGTAGGTTATTTATAGCCAATATATGGTTTAGGAAGATAATTAATGGGACGGAATGAATTTTGGAGTGAAGATACATACGTCAATGGGCAAAGCTCATGAGGTAAAATATGATTAATGCTTCAAAGTGAAGAATCAGGATCGGAGGCTAGATTTAAATAGCCACCGATGATGTAACAAGTTGATTAGAATGTTTCTACTTACTAGTCGCATTTCACATACAATTCAAGTGGAAAATGTTGTTTTGGAACATCATTCATTGTTTCGACCCACTTGTTGTAATTCGAAAGTGTCTTCTTGGAAAAATATCATTAATTGATGAAAAATACTCTGGACAAAAACAATTTTCTAGTAAAAGTATATTCCTAGTCATCCATATAGTCTAATTCCAAGTCCCTAGTAAGACTGTCATATTATAAATGAAAATGACGTTTATAGGACAAATACGGTAAAGAAAATGCTTATTATATGTATACTTTATCCATACATTCACTAAACATGGAAATATGACAACTGAAAACCATAAAATGAACAAAAAACAACCTTCATTAGAGCTTATATTCTCGTGTGCCCGCACCCAGCACAAACTGAAAAAGTACCAGTACCACCACCACAAAAGTCAAGGACCAAGACATGAACGGTAATTCAACTATGAAAGACGCCTGTTTGGTACTTTCAGTTGTCTCTTTGTTTTTATGTTACACTGTGCATGAATACAATATTGTGCCCTTCATCTATGTTTACCACACGACAAAAGTAAACAATATTCTTCATTGTTTTAAAGTGACTTTAGACGAGTAAGCTGAAAAACAATAAAATTACTCATTAACTGACAGTCCGACTCTTGGACAGAAAAAATGCACTATAATAAACCAATCTGTCCCTCCTTTTATTCTGAGATGACTGTGGCCAAAATGGTTATGGTCTTGAAGTAAGAGAAAATCTTTCTTCGAGTCAAGAAAAGGGCACAGCTAGAGTCAAGAAAAGTTGACCAGAGAAGTCAAGTTCCAATAAATGAATGCCGTAATGATTCCAAAACAGATCTTTTAAAACACATTTTGGAGCAGCAACTTTTCGTGCTCATTTTAAAAAGGGACCAAATCATGTTTTATGAGCATACTAAACAAAAAGGATTCTAATTTAATAACAATAACTGTCCTAAAGAAACAGCTCTATTCATGTACAAGTCAACACTGAAGTTCAAGTTTTATTGTATGCGTACCCGTATATTTAAAAAAAATGGAAGTCGAGACAATGAGGGAAGATGGGATAAAACAACACCAAGTCGAAACACCGAATGACGCAACACAGCAAAAAAAGGACAAGCGACAGTGACATTCGAAAATATCAATGAATCTTTTTAACCAGTACAATATATAACAGCTTACATCTCCCTCATCATTTTGCTCTCTGTGGTCGACATCCTGTCTTTTAGTTTAATGCACTCCTTCTATATTCATACCTTTTAATGTGTTTGAAAGCAAGGAGAGAGAACAATATCCTTACTTTGCTTCATCAGTCAAATTATTCTACCGTTTCAAAAAAGATCTTGTTCTCCTTGGCAGGGAACACAAGTTTCTAAAGCCATGTCACTGTCTCCTAAAGACATCGTCAAAATCATTTTTATTTCTTTTGCTTTTTTTCTGTGCAGTACTCTTCTCTTGGGTGTAAAACAGTAGTGTTTGTTACACCACCATTATAACTACATAGTATTTCATTTTCCTTTCTCGTTGACAAAAAATGAAGAACTGCGTACTGGCTTGCTTGGGCTTCTATTCCCCCAAATATGAACGCACTATTTTTATTATCCAAAAACACATCCATAAAATAAAAGTACATAACTGACAAAAGGGCAAAAGGCTTGTGCCACATGAGGGATGAAAAAAACTTGCTTACGCAATATTTTATACATGTGTGATTTTGAAATTCAGGGTGAGCACAAGTGATCATATAGTAAAGAAACGCAAACGCAGTAATATTCAAAACAGATTTTAAGAAATAGATTGAACCTCTAAAGCTAGTTAGCATCTTATACTATTCGTAAGAGCTTCTTCTGTCGTTAGTGTATGGGTATGTGCAAAGACAAACCGACATTCTTTTTTAACAATAATGTTCCTGCTCATTTTCTTTCTTTACACTTTATCTTTAACGCGTGCCCTTCATGTAACCCATGTGCTCAACATCCTCTTTTTATTATCCATTCACCACACTGCTTTATTTTCTTTCCATACTTAATTAAGAGACTATATTATTTGAAAATTCTTATAAGTTTCGTTCCAAGCAAAATAAGCACAAGGCAAGTTCTTTTGTAGTTTGTCACCCTATTTTGCCACTTCCTGTCGGAAAGAATGCATATAAATATATGCGAGTATGATTCGTAGATTAGATCGAAAAAAGGGTTTTTTCAAAAGCCCGTTCAGTTGGTTCTGACTGACTTGATTACGTTTTGTGATGACGATGATCATAGAAATGAGAGCCAGATTTTTATACAGAGATCAACAAAACAGGATATCATACGCAACGCATTTCGTGTACAAATGTTGTCGCTCTATCTTTAGATCTGAGACCTAAATAACTGTCTTGTCAGTCTACTATAATCATGTGCTTGATTCATCATCTGCGAATGGTGATAATGATATCATGTTGTTGAATTCATTGTTTCTTACCGAAAAAACGGAAGCCGTCAGCGAGCACTCAGCACACAATTTTTTAGAGCGCATAATATAAAATACATGCTGGCAATGAAACCGATATAGTACATTTATCTGCGATCTGCGAAAACTTCACTTTTGGAAGGAAAGCTAGATTTTACCACAATTTATTATTAATCGTTATAATAAAAGCTTTGTTTGTGTCATTAACACGTAATTTCGACGAAAAAATTTCATCAAATTACGATATGGATGAAAAACTTTTGATCCTAGTTTAAGACGTAAGATTCCTATTTAATTAAACTGAAGCGTACCTCTGTACTTTTTTCTAGATTTATAAATAAATGCTACTAACTTCAAGTTATATTGTGTCTGAGACTCGAATTTAAATTAAGGTTACGTAGGTTTATTTACATTTTTATGTGTGTTTTGATCGCGTAAAATAGTATAGCTGATGTTTTGTATGCTGCATAAGTTATCATAATCCCTAAAAGTTGTTAACAAACTTTCTAGTATGATTTATATTTTTCTCTATCTCAATTTACGTATTGTTATAATACTATACGAAACAACGCATCTACGCACTTTTAATGGTATTTCATGGACAGTTTGAAAGTACTTAATTACTGAGACCAAATATTTGATGACATTTATGATAACTACATCTGCATCCACAAAGTAGGCTATGTGTAATCTTTAAAAACTAAAAACTGCATGTAAACAGATACGTATGCTTGAATGGTTTAAATATAAAAATATTGGCTTAAAATTAAATGACTGGAAAACGATGATATTTCTTGGTATGATATGCACATGTGTTAAAAAGAACTTTCAACTTTTTCATCTATGTTAGGTAATACGTATAACACTATATTACATTAACGAATATAGGCACAAACTTAGCAAAAGTTTGTAACATTTCAAATTACAAGAACATAATATGTGTATTTCTACTTACACTGTGGTTTCCTCGAGATAAAAAATGATGCATGCATTTTAGAGGACAGTCCCGGCTTTGTATATGCTCGTGTCAGTTGTTGTGTCCCATAATTTTTAAAAAGGTAAAGTATTTAATCCTCTAATACTTCGACCAATTCGATTTGCCTGAAATCTGTACTGAAATCACACTTGTGCCCCTTTATCATACAACTGTCAATAACTGTACACAAGAATATCCTTCGAATGAAGCAAGGCAGAGATAATTTGAAAAGAATACTAGAGAAAAAATTTCTGGACATATCATAATAATCTTTCCTCATGTTATGCGTATATCTTTATTTAAAATCATGAATTACTAGGTTAATAGAATTGATAGTTATACTGTAAACATGAATACTTTTTTCACTTCTTTACTTTCAAATAAATCTTCAAACGAAGACCTGGCGGCCGACCCTTTCCCCTTGAGAAGTTATCTGTCGGATCAAAGAGCACCCACCAAACCCAGACAATTTATAACTTACTTTTCTCACTCATCTCTACGGGATGATTATTGCGTATGTGCTGCTTGTCGTGTTTGACATTTCTCTTTAACCAACTCCAGATTTTTTCTTTTCCTGCTTCGCATACCGCAATATTGATTGGCAGTCTGTAGTCGTCGTCATAAAGTGTCTTACTAACAATAGTAAACAGACCACAAGAAGAATATTGTTATCTTGTTAGTTTTACGACTTGACTAGATAAAGCAAAGTATTTACTGAGGCTCTTGTGTGGGGTTAGGGGTTATATGATATACTTGGTCTCTGACCGCTTATATTGTGATGCCATGCCAAGGATGTGTTGATATTGATGATGCTCGGTCCGGTACTCATTTATGAAATCTTTGCTTGCCAAAATGTGTATCACAAATCACAAGCTTGCTGCCAGCTTTTCCTTTCAGGTTGAAAGAATCAAACCAAAAATAAAATCATGCATAAGGAAATATTAAAACATTTTGTTTGTTATATGCTCATTTCCGATCACTAGTAAGCGTGAGTGTACATATTTATGTATATCACTAAAACTTAAAATTATGCATTTGATGTATGCAAGCAAACAATGTAACCCAAACACTTAAGAAAACCGTTTCGCATGGTTTGCTTTAGCTGTTATTAATAGTCAATGACGTGATTGACGGTGTGCTGTTTCAACTTTGGTTTTGGGTGAAAAAATGACTTATAGTGTAAAATACTATGACTCATCACCGTCACTAGTCACTGGTTTCTAGCACATGCCATTCTACGAACAAGTAAACTTTGTATTTTAAAAGGAAAAAAATCAGTAGCTATGTTCATACATAACTCTGCATATTTTAAAAGAAATGAAAAACAGAGAACGGAAACAAGATTTCAAATAACTTACGTCTTGGGGAGCCCATGATTGAGGAAGCGCAGAGAGAACAGTACGGCTCACACTCAGCAGCAACGGAAGTAGGGAAAATTCGAATATTCTGTTGTTGTGAATGATTAGGAGATGCTACTGATGAAACCGGGGAATTAGCTGGTATTACGGAATTTGAGTGGAAATAAGCTCTATTCATATAAACAGGTAATGGGCCATTTCTATTGGTTTTACTTGACTTATTGCTCTCATCAATATTCTCATTTCCCTGCAGCTCACAAAGAAAATTATTACTTCCTCCTGCCACAAGTGTAGTTGCCGCTGATGTTGTTGAACCAGCCGAGTCAAAGTGGTATCTTGCCCCACTATTTACACTACTACTTGCTGCAGATGAGTTAAAGCTGCAACTTCCACCACTATTATTAGCTTCCGAGAAAGGCACTGATGAACTCCCGATTTTGTTACCATCAGCCGAGTTTAATAAGCAAGACGTTGGAGTGTGCACGTCAACCTGAACTTGTTGCACTTGTCCATTTCTATTGGCATTCGCTATGACCGAATCGTTAATATACAGATTTTTTACATTCCTCAAGTTACGAGCTTCATTAGGTCTCAAATAGCCATCTCTGTCGTGCTGAATAGGCTGCGCCGTTGCTGATGTCAATTTTCCAGTAATACTAGACAGGCTCCCCGGCTCATTCTCATTAGCCATTAGTGGTATTGGAACGGGCACAACAGATGAGGTCGTAGTCGACGCGGCAGAAGCCACTGAACATCTTTTTGGATTTGGAAAGGTTGAAAATGTCGTGTTGTAATAAGGCTGAACACAATCTTCAAACTCATCATCCCGATCAGACGGCACACCAGCAGAATGAGTTGCCCCCTTTCCAAGTGTAGTACCTCGAGACGAGGAGGCTATCGGCCTTCCACCATTACCATTATTGCTCCCATTAGTTTGCCTATTATTATGCTGATGATAAATTGTGAACACTGAGGACTCCCCAACATTGTAATACATGTTAGCAGCAAATATGCCACAATCGTCAAATGCATATGTTGAACAAAATTTATCCTCCATTGACTCTTCCAAATGTTTTGGAGAGATTTGATTAGAGTTGCTAGATGATTGTGAATCCCCATCCAAAGAATTTGTATAAATTGATAACGAAGAGTCGGGGGTAAAAGTTGGTGAGCCAATACCACTTGAATCTATTGTACTTGCATGACTCTCACTGCCAACGGAGAGCTTTGATTTTGACTTTTTGAACAACTGTCCTAGTCGAGTAAGACTACTTACTCCTGAAGATGATGATTTTAATTGATTGGAAGAAGGCTCCTTTTGAGAAACTGAGTTGGAATGATTTTTATTTGTATTTCGTTTTAGTGATCCCTTCGTATATCCATTATTATTGGTAGATGATGTGTATGAATTTTGACTATTGTTTCGTGCCAGGCCTCGTGATGACGATGGAATTATTCTGGCATCTGGACTGTTGCAACTGTTGTAACTCTCACAACTGCTTAAAATCGCTTCCATTTCACTGCCATCCTCCGTATCATCGTAAGAGGTCACGTATTGTTTTCTTGTAACCCCAAAAGAACTGATTCCACATCTTGGTCGCTGTTGCATAGCTTGTTGACTTGCGCTCCTGTTGAACGATGAAGCAACAGCATCAGTGGGCTTGTCACTAAAGTAAGTTGGATTCTCTGAAAGTAAGTCATAATTAGCATTTATGAAAATTTTAATAACAAAAAAATACAGAAAAAAACTTGGATTTTAAAGCTTATGTAAAGAGGTAAGCTTATAAATATGGATGGACTTTTATGTTTCATTTCATTTCGTCTCTTTATTTCATCTTACTTGTGTTCATCCACCAATATCAATAAATCAACCATATCCTACGCAGTCAGATGCATTGCTTTTTAATAGTCAATTACATGAGTTATCAAGGATAATAAACTTATTTACTTTTCCACGTACATGTAACATCACTCAACAGTTACATCGCTTATTACCAAGTTTTATATGATTTCTATGTCATTCTCGTCATAATAATATTTTGTTCATGACTGCTCGCTTGTTGATGTGTCTTGTGATCTAATGACATACGTGAAGAGAAATATGAAGAAAAGTGGTTAAAATGAAGACACATGTGTACGATATGAAATAATCATGTCAAAGAAAAGGTTCTTTGATTTTCATCCTATCCTGTTTTTTATACATGTCATCATATCATCCAACCGCTTAGAGGTCAAGATGTATTCACAGAAATAATGTTTTTCACTCTCCAACTCTAAACATTTCACCCAATATTAAATATTAAAGAATGAGGAAGGGTCCAAGGATTCTGTAAATATTGCTACGCACTAAGCAAAGCGCGCAGTTTTTATTTTTAGGTATTTTCCAATGTGGAACAAAGCCTTGTTTAGATTATGTTATCCACCCAAGAGCAAAGTATAACCTAATCGATTTTATTTCTTTTGATAACTTCATCTCTTATCAATAATACATTCGAATTTTATACTTTATTTATAAATCTTTCTATTTATTTACATTCTAATTAGCATGACTATTAACTCAAAAAGATAAAACTTAAGAAACAAATACACTAGCATGACAAATCAACACCCATATTCATCGTTCAATGCACTGTTTTACTATGTAGCTATTTTATTATGGATTTCTAAAACAAAAGTATATGCATGTATTTGGCAAGAGCACCATGCTTTGAATTTGAAACGTGCGTATGAAAATCCAAATCGTATGAAAATTCGTAAAAATATCTTACCTTGAATAATAGGCATTTTCGCAATCACTTTTCCAATCTGATTTTATCCAGAGATTCCTTTGTATGCTTTGCATGGGTTGGGCAGACCAACAAACAACACACTTGTTAATTCTCGTTATGGCTGGTTCAAACATACACTATATTATTATGAACATTAGGAATATAATTAAAATGTTTCAATTTTAACTTTTACTTATGATTGGCACAAAAAGTCACGTTCTACATAATTCGTTCTGATTTTAGTTACGCAAGAACAGCTCTTACACACTTGAACTATATGCATGTATTTAAGTTTTCTTTAAGATTGACCACTATGTTGACGTTGACAAATTGAAACAAAGTAACTAGACTGTCAAGAAAGTCATAACATTACATGCAAATTCACTATGCAAAAGACTGCCACTAAACAAGTCACCGGAATACCTTGTGAGATCTTGACTTTTGTACAAGCGATGAACTCACTAGATGTACGTCATCTTCGATTTGATTAAGCAAAAGTTCCACTGCTCCTCAAACAAAATAGTACACTTTTCTTACAAGGGAAAATTTTAAAAATGTATGGTGCATTGGGTGTTTTATTATATAGGTTGCTGTTTCGGTAGAAGTGTTGTAATTTAATATTTTCGTTCTCGTCGTTCCAAGGGATGAAAGCTGTGTCTTTCTTGGCAGCACATCCAAGACTGACTCAAAAAAGATCTGTTGATGGTGCAACAAGAAGGAGTTGTTGTTAGTTCAGTAACATGTTCCATACAAAATAGACATCTTCTTGGAAGTACACATGGTCGTTTGAGAAAACATTGCTTGAGCTCACACATGAAAATGTTTTCTGGTGCCGTATGTGTTGCTGTGAAAAGTAAAGGGATTCATCTTCACTCCTTCATAATCTTCTTGTAATAAACGAACCTAATTGTTTCAGCGCAGTATAGTGTACATTTTACTGAAAAATGGTATACTGTGCTCTTTTCGGGATATATTAGTAAAAAGGAAGCCTTTATAATACAATCATCATGAAATAAATAATGGTTTAGTTGTATAAAAGATTTCAAAGCACAAAAATACATCAGGAAACTTACCAAAGTCCGTCAAGAATTGAAAAGCTCCCGATTATATAGACGAACATGCATGTATACATGAAGATTAAGAGCAATTTTCAACCACACACATGTGCTTTGCGTATTAGTTTAGTGAGCCCGAGCCCACATCTTTACTTTTTTTGTATGAAGGAATGATGGGTGAAGGATATGAATTTTGAATGAGTGGCTGAGGACCAGGGATTGATAACAGACAAAACAGACCATTCATTTTCTCTTGAGTTACACAGATTTGGGATAAAATAGGAAACGAAACCTTTTTAGAAAACAATGACAAGGCTCACACAAGATAGATTGCATATTCAATACTCTGAACATTTGAATTGTTTTTCTTATAGTTATACATATTTATTTGATTATCTTTAATTTTTGTTTCTCATTTGCATTTCAGAAATGAAACAGGGTTATTGTTTATTGTTAACTATTAATAGTTACACTTCAGAAACTATTATATTATTTCTTAGTACTTAAAACCATTGTAGAGGAAAGCTCATTTTTATCAAGATATGGTTGTTTCTTAAGGGAGTACTTCATATGGTGTGTGTACGAAGCAACCTTTTAGGTGATGAAGGATTAGCGAGAGCAAGTAATAT
>JAQFXM010006418.1:0-13279 GCA_034693345.1 Entomobrya multifasciata | reverse complement strand
CAACCTACCAAGCATTAATCCAACATTCACATTCAAATACCGAACGACTTATAACTCAGCGCCTTGCACATGTTCGGGGTTTCCTTAAATCGAACACAATATGGATAGTTAGACACTCAATATATTGTTAGACATTCATGCACATTTTGTATGAACTGTTAAGCTTTGTATTAAACAAGCTGAATAGATTTTGAACCATTAATAATAAAGTAGACATTCCCTTTGCTGCTCTCCCCACTTGAAGAAACCAATGTAGAAGAAAATCATTTTAAAGACAGTCATATATGCCAACTTGATTTTGATGCACGCAGAATGATGCGTACGTGACTAGTGTAATACAAACTTGCATGTACTGTACGAGATAACTGTAATACCAGCATAAACACATCGTTTTGGTAGTGCACAATATTCGTAAGTGTTTGGTGCTTTTTGTTGGCCATATGATATGTAAAACTAACAGATCAACCCAAAGTTAAGAATCAGTTGTGCAAACGAAGTTGTTTAAAGCTTTCATGTGATTATGTTCACTTCGTTGTTTTTATTCATTCTTGGCTATTGTGTTGCACACAAATGTGGTTTGCTAATGCGAGCAAAAGTTACATTGAGAGTGATTTTACTCCAAAAGCGATTAAACGTTTGCTACTTGCGAAGTGTGTTATAAATTTATAGTTGGTGCTTGTTTTACCAAAATCACAAATTAAAATTAGCGAATAAATCAAAAGCATCATGAAGAGAGGAAAAAAGCTCTGCGTTGAAGGCAAACGAGGGGAAGGGAATAATTTTAAAGTGAGCTGGACAGAGAAACCTGACGATGATGAGTGGCTCACTGCGATTCTTCCAGAAGAGGTAATTAAAAATATTTTTCTTTAGAAAAAGACCATTAATATTTAATGGTTAAATTTGAGGAAATTAATTCGATATTTGTTTTTACATATATTGATTCGCAGGTTTGGCAGTTGATTCTGGTAAAGATGGATACGGTGGACCTGGAAAGCAGCATGAACACTTCATCATTCTTCAGGAAGCTTAGAAGAAATTATCGCACAGTTGACCTTTGTAACAAGGTTTTTGAAGTTATGTGTCTACCGTTGGTGGAAACCAAGTTTGATGAAGATTTAGATGAAGAACAATCAGACGAAGAGGATTCCGATGAAGAACAATCAGACGAAGAGGATTCCGATGAAGAACTAGTCAGTATTGATGAAGATCAGAAAATCGCTGAGGCTGGTGCAACGGAAGAAACATGGAAGCCGTCAGTATTAAAATGTCGACTGGTTTGTTCTGCTTGGAAAAAATCTATTGAAAAGTTTTATGAGAAACCTGAAATGGCTGGAATCTCAGAATTCGCGGTAGACTTGGATCCACGATCAACATTCAATGAGCAGAAAAAAATTTGAAGTGCCCAGTTTTAACTTCTACAATAGTTCGGATCATCCCCGAATATTTTTGAAACGCTTTGAACAAAGTTATAGGTCAGCGGTTTAAATACCAAAAAATCCGTTCTTCGGAAGAAAGGTGCACATTGATATCGGATAATTGGAGCAGATAGAAAGAACTGAGGAGTTTTATAATGCTTTATTCAAAGTTCTGGAATTATTTGGAAGAAAAATTTGGTATTCTGACTTGGATGAGGCTCTTCGGTTTTCGACTCAAGAAAAAATTGCATTGAAGATTCAACGAGTTTTGAGCCTCATGCCAAATCTAAAATATCTTGGCTTTCGCAATGCTCGTAAAGAAACTCTTCCACTTGGTATGTTCGACCATAGTCCGATTCCCAAGTTGGAAAAATTGAACATGCTTAATTTGGAATGGGCAGGAAACTCATTCTCCGTCGAACTGATCGGCAAAAACAGTCACGTCAAGTTTTTGACGATTTGTTATTCTGATGCCGATGTAGCTTTAAGACAGTTGAATTAGTGTGTGAGGACCCTAGTAAGAGGGACAAAATATATTTGTACACAAACACCGGTAGCAAATCCATTATACTTGGATAAAGTGAATGTTAATTCGAATGAGGGCAAAATTGAATTAGGTGAGTATATAATCATTTGCTCTGTCTGCGTTGAAATACTAATTTTCTAAAAAATGGCGAAGTGTGAACTTAATGGTGTCGTGAAAGCACTCTTAAAAAATTGATTGTGTATTACTTTGCGTTTAAGGTTTTGGATTTTTTCAAGGGAAAGTCCATTTTAATGAAAATTCCACTAAGCATTTTTAGTTGGTGTAACATTTGTTATATTTAAAGAAAGAAGTTTACTCCAAGCGTGCACTATTAAAAACAATTTTCTATGCTAATCAAAAAAATACAATCGATTAATTTTACTCAAATTACTTGCATAATGATTGACTAAATGACTGGTCAAGTTATTCTAAACCGTAATATACTTGAATATATCCAAAATTGGTACGAATCTCAACAGTATTCCTTCGGGATTAAGTAGCTCGTCAGTAATGTAAGCAGGTGGATCATGCTCTTAAAGGCAATATTCATACACATACTGGTGAAAAACCTCATGTATGGGCAACTTGTGACAAATTTGTATGATGCGAGAGTTAGCTGGCTAAAGTTTCATAAAGACCAACATATTGAGACATGCAATATTGTTGTAAATAGGGTCGGTATAATAGAGTCGACCTGGTGTTAGTGCATAGCTTTGTTAGACGATTTTTACTTGTAGAATTTTATTAGTCGACCAAAAAATTATTGTCGAATTTTAAGTGACGAAATCGGCATGGTAGAAATATTTTAGAAGAAATTAATTTAGTCGACATTGCTTTTTGAAGAAACAAAGTTGTCGAAATTAGTCGGAAATAGTTGAATTTTATTTCATTGTCTCCTCGTCTTTGAAATCAGATGTTACTTAACAAAAACATAACCTTGCCTTAAGTCATAATTTTCATAATTAACATGAGCATTTTAGGCATAAAAAATACAAGCAAAATAAAATAAAATCTTTTCGTAATATTTTTTTTTAATTTTTACTCGTGTCAGGGTAATATTTTTGTAATTTTTACTTATTCGAAATTCGAATCCACCTAAAGCTAGCTGTTTTAAAGCTATAAACTTCGTGGCGATATTTGATGTAGAGGCAAGTGTGTATTCGCTTCGGCTGTGAAAAATGAACTAAATTGAAAGCTTTTTCCTGTCATGACTTAACCATTTTAAGAAACAAAAGGTTTTTACCTATGCGATGGTTGTAATGGTAAACTTGTGAAGTTATTCATAAAGATAATTTACTTAGGGAACTTCGAAAATTAAAGCGATGCATGGGAATAGCGTGTTTATTCAAACTTCAGTGGTGAGATTAATTGTAGCTTGCATAATGTTGTTGGTCGACTAAAAAAGTTCAACAAAATGCAAGGTCGACTAACAAAATTTCCACTAAAAAGATCGGCAATGTAGCAGTCATTTATGTAAAGTTCGACAATAAAAAAAGTTCGACTAAAAATTTCGTCTCCATATAATCTACTAAGACAGAGATACGCTAAGATGCAGTCGACTCTATTATTGCGTACCACTTGTGACAAATTTGTATGATGCGAGAGTTAGCTGGCTAAAGTTTCATAAAGACCAACATATTGAGACATGCAATATTGTTGTAAATATGCAAAAATAAACTTAACAGGAAGTTTGGCTTTAGACCAATTATGCAAATGTTCATTTGGCGACTGTTATTGTCATAAATAACATTAAAATAGCAAATCAAAAAATTAATTTTTAATTAATTCGTCATTAAAATCCCTTAAATAATATTCGAAGATATTAATTACTTGTACTTTATTCATATCAAACCGATGAGTCTAATTTTTATAACATTTGTTTATTTGTGCCAAGTCGATTTCGTTAACAATTCTTGGAGCTTTATATTAAAAAGAAAACTGATATGATGGACTAACAAAATTTACATGAACTTTAGTTTATAAGCATGCATGGCACTGACCGATAAAAACTTATCATAGACATTAAGACTACATACTGGTTTAGGCAGTTATTACTGGTCTTTTGCGGTAATTGGTATTGAAGAAACCTAATGAGAGGTTATCCAGTCGTTAAAAATTCTACAAAGCCCTTTTAAACACAAAATACGTTAACTTCCGGAAAAAATATTGAAATGAATCTGGCGCCCTAAATAATTTTCAAAGATACGACCATTATAAAGGATTTTGTGTCGATTTCATGTGTGAATACTTTTTCCTAATCATGAATAATCCACACCCTCGCTAAGTACGTTCCTTTTCCTCCCCAAAGTCTTCATGACGACTATGTGAACAACTGAACATGCACCTAGGCAGGAATATGTACCCATGGAATTCTTTAGTACTTAAGATTGTATATCTAGAGAGAAGATTAAAATAGATAAAGCACCTTCACATATCTTCCAACGGCTGACGTCTGCAATGTTGCTTCAAATTATTTGTTGACTTCTCCAAGTATATCTCCTTGGTACTATAAGTACGAGCGCAAGACTGCATAGTTTTTGCGATCATTTTTGAGCGAGATCACTTTTAAAAATTATAGTTAAGTTAGACGCCAAAACAAAATGGACACCCAGTTTCGAAATTCATTATTTCAAAAATGTTGCCATAAATTAATTTGGTTGAAATGCATGATAGGATTGTTATTTAAACAATTTTTAAATTACAGCATTAATCGATGAACAGAAAGCATTATTTTAATATTAAACCATGAAAAATTGATTAAATGGCATGGCTAAATACTATAACTTCGATACTTTGTTTTCTTAATAGCCATTGAATAGAATACATCGCAAAGATGCAAATAAATTCAAAAGCACATACAAATTTGATCATGTAAATGTGATTCAAGTATTTATAATTCGATTTGTATCATGAATACAGCCGCAATTATACGTCAAACGATTTTCTGTATGCATTCTCAAAAGTATCTATGTTTTTACAAAGAAGATATTTAATAAGCATGTCGTCAATGCTTCAATAACACATGTATGTGTTGGTTGAATGTTTTCTTCTTAAGTTTGTAACAAAAGACTCCAATGATAAATTCTAATAGGATAGAATAATACAAATTTTTGCATGAAACTTTTCTCTTGCACAAGTAAAGTATATTTTATACTTGAGAGTCTATTCCAAGTCGTCGAGCTCACACATATGCTACGTATACCACCTAAGTTAAGTTACTATCCTTCACTGCCATAATAAAATGTTTAAAAACAAAAGATAGCAAATAGTTTTAGCTGACTCACGATCCCAGCAAAAATAAAGCAACTAAACCAAGCTGAAACGCAGCACAAGCAAATCCATCTGTACTTGCTGCATTTCAGGATTTATGTTATGACCGTGCATTCTACAATGCGTATTACTGTATAAATACATACGACAATCAAGCCAAAGGCATGCAGCAAGGACAGGTAGTTGATACAAACCAAAAATAGTACACAGTCGACCACGTACGTACCCATCTTGCTTCAAGAATCTAGTCGGACTAGTTCACACGATTCAGTGTAGTGGTTGGTCTTCAGCTGACATGACTATATTCTCTCAACTTTATTTTCATCTACAATTAGCTCTACTAAAACCACTTTTTATTAGAAACTGTACTTCTACTGAAAACAAAAAGAAGGCTGAGAAAGCAGAGCTTCAATCTAATTAGCTCAAATACGTGCATTTCAACGTGAAAAAAGTTTGACATCATAAATTTCGATACATTGATTTGTTCACTGAAACTTTTTCTTACTAATTTTCATTTTGTTGGTATTACGTTGTACGCAATTCCACCACCACCGAAATTTATAACATGAACAACGACAATTTGACCTGTCATGTTTGTGACAAAGTGTCTAAATCAAGAAGATATTTACAGGCACACTCCAAAATCCATGTCCGAATTCATGAATGCATATTCTGTGACAAGACATATGGGGACGTTACCCGACTATATTATCATATTAGGAAGCACACTAATGAGAAACCTTACTGCTGCGATTTGTGCAACAAGGCATATGTGCAACTGGGCCAATTGAAACTGCACAAAAAAGTTCATACGGGTGAAAAGGCATTTCAATGCGACGTTTGTGGGAAGGCATTCTCACAACGGAGTAACATGACGAGACATAAGTTGGTGCATATTGGTTCAAAAAAGTTCAAATGCAACTCTTGCCAAAAAACATTTTTGAGTTCAAGTGAATTGAAAAGTCATTCGAACACGCATAAACTCCAAACTCCATATCAGTGCAGTTTGTGCAAGAAGTTTCTGTCTTCAGCAACTGGTCTAAAAAGTCACCTCCAAGCACACACTGGAGAAAGACCATATCAGTGTGATCTTTGCAACAAATCATTCATGCTGAATGGACACCTGCGCAGTCACAAAATCACACACAATGGAGTAAAAAGGTACAGCTGTCAGCTATGCCCCAAAAAATATACAACGAAAAGGACTTTAGATGAACATATGAAAAACCATGAGGGTTTAAGGCCACATATTTGTGAAATATGCACAAAATCATTTGCTCAACAATCCAAGATGCAAAGGCATATTGAAGCAGTTCATCAAGGAATTAAGAAGCACGAATGCAATTTGTGCGGGAAACAATTTTTTGGAAAGGTAGATTTAGTTGTTCATATGCGAGATCACACTGGTGAAAAGCCATTTAAATGTCAAAAGTGCGAGACCGCTTTTTCTAATGTACGTAAACTAGCGAGACATTTAAAAACTCATGGCTAAAAGTAAAGCTTCATGAAAAAATTAACGTCAAAACCACTGGGTTTTAGTGAAGCTTTTTTGCATTAGTTTAGAAGCCCTTTCTATCAATGATAACGAGATCAATATTGCAAATATTATTCTTTCGGGCATGGACCTATCAAAAACTAATTTAACCTGTTTATTTTGTATCGTTTCAAGTCTTATCCGAATAGACACCTAACGTTATGTTTTTAAATGTAACTATAATTCAAATAAATAAAATGTTTTTAGTTCAGCAATGCACTTGGAAAGGTATTTCACTGTATATGAACTTGGTAATGATTTTTTCAAAATATGTCTATGACTTTGGTCGATCTCTAATGTAGCAAAAGTAATTCCTAATTAAACATAAATTAAAATTTATGATTCTTATTGCAAGTCGAATTTCATTTTAAATTGAATTTGTAGTTGTTCACTTTATACAGGTGCACACATCATAATGGCTAAAACTTATTAATGTGTCGCATGGTTTAGTTAAGAAACTAAATTCTTCTATACTTTTCCTTACTGTTATATCAAGTTAAATATCAGATCCCATTCAGAATAAACTAATAGTATTTATAAACTAGCAATGCGACGTCGTTTTGCTTCAAGCAATATATGAGCGAAGTTTTGCATACAAATAATATAATAGGAGCTTTTTAGTTGTTCAGGTATTGTTGTAAATTAAGAATGTTGAAATTTTTAAGGATAAAATTTTGAAATTAAAAAGGTGAAGTATACTATTACACTAGCGAATGGTGTTTTATGTATTATATTGTCAACATTGGTACAGAAAAGAAGAAATCCTTCTTGAGATTTGCTACTATATTGGAATTTAGTCTTATGGAGATATTTTTAGTAAAAAGTAGAAAATTATTTTAAGTAATGTACAAAAACCATAACTGAGCAGTAATACTATAAAATCATTAATAAAAACAACTTCTTTACTCAAAAAGTATCTCATTTTTAGAACTTCTTGACCTGGTTTGAGTTAGTTTGGAGGGATAGATCGTAGAAGGCATAGAATTTCTCGCCACTGCACAGTGGATTCGAGCTTCCTGCATATCGTTTAGTAGCGTACCTGCGGTCACGCAGGACCTGTAATTCTTTATGCAGTGAAATATAATTCTTTATTTGTCGAGTATTTTGAGTTTGAAATAAGGGTAAGGGTATGTAAATGTGTAAATGTTGGGTGCTTCCTCGCATTCCAGTATAGCTCAAGCACTCAAATATTTCAATACAAATTAAGCAATCACACATTTAACTATAACTATAAATCGACCAGTTACTCATTTGAAAAATCGAACCACTGTGTATATGGAATGTCCCTGAAAAGTTAGAAAGATATTGCCAAATAGTATCTTTGTTGTTTCGACAAATTTAATGGTCTTGGTCATGACAATCACCGCTTATTTGACTTTGGTACAGACGAAAAACTATTTAATTTAAGATTAATATACTACACGTGACATGCAAAAAATAGTTTGCCATTGCTAAAAATATGTTACTGCCAATTCGAAAAGTAACAAAACACATGAAAGCCATAAGATAACACACATTCAGCACAATTAATTTATACTTGAAAAAGTTTAGACGCCAAATAACAATAATACCGGTGAAATAGTATCATTTTACCGATGTACTTAATCAATACATTAGTACTACTGATTGTCGAATAACAAAAAAAATGATTCATTAAAAAGTATTCGAATATAGAATAAAATGAATTGATTTTTTTGATGCGTCACATGTGCCCGATTTTAAGTTTACCTGCTCAGGCTCTTTAAAGAATTATGTATGTATGCATTGCATAGGTGTAGCATCACTTCCTGACACATATACGTTTCCTGACAAGGCTGCTACTGGAGGTTTTGGCATCAAACGAGGACCTGGTCGTCCAAAAAGAACCAGTAAAGCATTAAAAGAAATTAAATTGAAACCTGAATTGTTGGTGTGTTGTAATAAAAGATAATTTGTTTGTAAATAATTATGGTATGGGGAGAAGAAAGAAATTATTTTTCACTGCATAAAGAATTACAGGTCCTGCGTGACCGCAGGTACGCTACTAAATGATATGCAGGGAACATAGATCTTTTTCGCAGTGAACGAAAAGCTTTTCCCATCGTAGAATTGAGCAACTTGTTGACACAAGAATTAGTTGAAGCACGAAATGGGCAAGCTGGGTTATTTCGTTCTCTTTAAAACATGTTTTGAAGGTTGTTCATTGCGTTGATTGATAATATAAATTTTGTTTCCGAGCTGCTATCTACCACAAAAACGTGTTGAGTAATATGTACAAACATTTGAAAAGTTCGACAGTTTCTTTGTAACTCGACCATGTAAATTTGTATAATATTTTTTAAATACCTAAGCATCTTAGTTTACAAATTCAATACCAATATTTTTGTTCTATTAAACTAATAATAACGAAAATTTTGAACAAATTTGCTTTGAGATTTATTTGTAGCTAAAAGTATGTAAATATAAGTTTATATTTTATTCAAATTTATCTTACGAAGCATGACCTTTTATGTTTTAATTCAATTTTATTTTTTTCTAGTTTTAGGTCAAAATTTAGTGACAGATATTATCCCAATAACGCATTAAGTTATATGAAAAATCCGGGTCGCTACTTTAGAAAAGGGTTTACGTTTTTATGCTTGTGTTTTTAACGGTGTATTAACCATAATATTTATTTGCTTGTACTGCTTAATTGTTCTGTTATTAAAATTTGGTTATTGTATTCTACACATTCATTCATTTACTTATAATTTTTGTACTCTACTTGTGAGAATGCGCCTTTAAAAAACAAAACTCGAACATTCCAGACTTCGTAGTACATATTTTAAGGTATCGTTATACATAACATTCAAAAAAGAATATGACGTATTATTTGTTTGAAGACATGCCCTATCAGTTCATTGGAGAACTTTTTAAGTTTTTAATGGAATATTTTCCTGATTTGGTTTGATAGTATGTAAAAATTTGTTTGCATGAATGATTGAACAGTATCAACAAAACTGCTACTTATAAAATGAATATGAAAGTTAAGTATTAAAATTCGCTTTAGAAGCATTTGGTCTCGTACTTGCCATTTACGGTAAGGTAAATGTTAAGTGAAACACATTTTTGTCTAATCGTACGGCACAATTCATTCAGTCAACTTGTCCCTCTACTTTGTGCAAGCTGGATTTGTCGGTAGGCCCTACATTATTCCAAAATATTAAAAACATTGCCAGAAAGTATTCATATCTATCCTTTAAAATATAGCTTTAAACTTTGAGATTCCTTTCGCGTCACAATTTAGCTTTAAGTTTTGATATAACTGTTCCAAATTTCAAGGAACTTGCATCCCTTAAAATATCAAAATGCTTTCTCTGTGACTGAAGCTGACGTAATGCTTGTATTGTACTGTTCGATCCGGCCGCTCAAATATTTTTGTCGGTGTTCATTATGATCTTGTACGAAGGGATTGACCAAAAAGCTTTCACTATTCACTATGATCTGAGATGACCACACTAAAGATTACTTTCCAGGCCAAACTATTTTGAAGTAGCTTACAGTTAAAAATACTATTACGTAAACACAACTTGTGATTCAATGAAGAATTGTTCTTTTCGGTTTCTTCGGTTAATGGCCGCGGTTTGGTCGGTTTTAAAATCAGTTTCAGTTAATGGTTCGGCTACAGCTACTGACCCAAAACCGTGGTGTCGATTATTGACCATATGGTGACAAATATTCTGGTATTTGCGTAAATATTGAATATGTTTAGGATTCAAAACGTGTAATCCAAAATCAGGCTACAGAATTATGCTATTTATTAAGTTGTTTAAACAATTCAATAGCAGTTTCAAATTTCAAGTACACAAATTATTTAACTTGATTTTTTTTAGTTTGTATTTGTACTTTCAGAATCCCTCTATCTAAAATCAGGATTACTATTAACGCATTCACTTGTGCTGTTTACACAAATAAAAATATTTGTAGTTTAAAAATACTTCAAACAATTCTACTATTTTAGGTTCCAATCCCTTCGTCTAAAATCAGGCTACATATTTATGCATTATCTTAAGCGTTTTAGTTGTTTGTAAGTTGCTTTGTGTTTGGAGTAAGAAAAACAGCTTAAGAATCTACCACACAAACCTTATAGATCGGATATAAATGTTACAATTACTTGTGTAATCCTGAATAGTCCTTATTGAATTTGGTGCATAAATGAACGCATCATTTTGAATTCAATATCTTAAACTGAACGGACCAAGTACCTGTCTTATGCTTAATGATGTTGTAATCTAATAAATTATGTTTTAACCATTTTGGACACAAAAGGCTCTACCATGAATTGGTATAACTAAATCATTTTTATTAAACAGAATATTTTTCTTTCTCGATATATGAAGTTTACATTAGTCCACCTTTATGTTCAAGTCGTAAGGAAAGTGGTTATTCCCGTTCCCTGTTCGGTTAATATAATAATGCTGTTGAATTTATCACTTACTAGTTGCTACTAAAATGAAAACATCCATGTAAAAAATGAAAAACATTGTGACCCATAATTTCATTGTTATACGTCTATTAAATGACAGCTTTGTGGCTGCTATCTTCGAAAGCAATATCGCTTACTTAATATTTGGATTAACGTTACGGACTGGAATTTCAAGTTGTTCACAATGTCCCCAAATCGTATCAAATAGGAATTATAAGATTACTTTGATTCACATAGGTGTAAAGGACTACATCAAAGATTTGTAATTGGTCTGTTACCAATCAATGAAAGACGGGGTGTGGCGTTTAAGTTTATGGCAAAATCAAAGACCCAATTGGAATGTTAGCGCTAGTTAGTTTTATGGCCGTTTAATATATTTGCGCACCAATGAGATTTAATGAACCAACGTATAACATATCCGAAGGAAATTACAAGTTTACAATTTTTGCAGCAGTAAATATTACTCATCTGAAGGACAAATAGTTCTAAAAATGTATTTCATAGTCACCTAGTCAGTGTAGTGGTTCTACTGGTTAACTGTTTTACGGACTCAATGTTAAATGCTGAATATACATACTCTTAAAGAATTGAGTACTAGTACATGATTTTTTATTTTCATTTCGAAATTATAATGTTTCTAGTAATGTCCTAATCGATTGAATTAGTGTACATTGCACAAATAGTAATTGTCAACCTAAGCTGTTATTTACCGAATTTAGCATATAGTTTAATATATTTAGTCGGGAATAGCAGTGCAGTTAGGAATGTATACATCATATTATCAATTGTGTTTAGAAAACCAGTTGTGGCTATGCTAGTCGTTTATCACTTGGTGTAGTTTCTTAGGTTCAGTGGTACCCTACCATTTAAAAAATAAGTTCAACGTATACAATGAGAACAAAATCACAAACAAGCTCAATTATTTCTGAACTCTGTGGAAGTGGGCTAGGTGCTAAAAATAAATTAACAATAGTGGAGTATTAGTTACTGATCTGAAATGATATTGGCTCAAATTATATTTATTTCAAAGACAACATCATTAAAAAACTGAACATTACGTGTCAGATGTCAACAAATAGTGCATAAAATCAAACTTTTTAATACCCAAATCATTCCACTGGTTTTAAATCCAGCTAAAACCTGTATTTGAATGTAACAATAAATGTTATATCGGCTCTTGATATAAATATTTTACACTTAAGCCTAAATAAACTACGAGCCAATTTGTTTGCTTATTTTAATACCACACTATCATGTGTAGACATGTAAACAGCCCAACCACTAGCTTTTAAGTAGAAATAGTGATGTTGTTTGACAATAAGAGTAAAAGACTGTTTAATTTTTTGATATATTACAGACATTGAATCTTCCTAGACACTTATTGAATTTTTTTGATATATCGGCTTTAATCATGACACTTACTCTATATAAAAATTACTAAAGCTTATGTTTAGGCAACAGCTAAAATACATAAATTACACCAAACGTAATCACGAACATTTTACATTTTAGTTAAGTATTTATCTTACATGATGATAACTAGTTATAAATAAATCTATATATTCCTTGTATTTTTGAAATCTTTAAATTCTAGTTTTGAGATTTTTCTGTTAAGCTTTATTAGAATATGTTCCTATGCATACGGAAAAATAAAATTTAAAGTTTAAATTGCGCAAAATAAAAAGTGCTCAACAATTTGTAATTCAAATTTTTCTACTTAAAGACATCTTACAGGATTTTCGGGATAAGTAATAGAATAGTGGCTTAAAGGTCGTATGGAGTTTTAAATTGAGCCACCGTACATACAAAAATGCAACATATTTCTTGTATTCCTCCAATGTTAATTGATATTTTTTTGTGTTTTTTAAATTCAATTTTGAGTTACTTAAAATTTAAAAAACGAAAAACAGGTTTACAATTTTAGAGAAGGGAAAACGCCAAATCCAAAACTTTCAATTTCGACTTGATAGGTTAGTTAGTTTTAATTCTATTAGCAGTTGAAGTCAGTCACTAGCGATGAAAAATAGACATTTTCCAATTGACTTCCCATGTTAATCTTTAACATGAAATAACTCATTGAATAATGCATG
>JAQFXM010006417.1:0-13281 GCA_034693345.1 Entomobrya multifasciata | reverse complement strand
GTTGCCCGAAGAGCTTGTTGCTGATTGACTGCAAATTTAAAGAGGTACAATGCGACCCAAAAACTACTTAAGTCCTTCCAAAATTAAAACGCCATTTTATGCTTGTTATTGTATTTTGATGTACATATTTGACCATGAGAAAAACTTTGAGCCACTGCCCCAAATACCTCTCTCTCCTATTAAAATGACCGAATATGCATAGTCAGTCACAATTTTTTACTTTTAGAAAGTCTGACGAAATTTAAAGCACAAAAGTAGTCTTTTTAGAGCGTAGAGAAATGTTATGCCAATAAAAAAATGGTTATCCATAATTTCGACACTACTTTTATTTTCTTAGTGCTCTATTAATAAGTTTTAACATAGCTTTGTTAATGGGCTTTACGTGTTGAAGATTTATAGATAAGAATGATTAGCGCGAATGAATCAGGCATAGTTTGACTAGTAACAAATGTTTAGCTCCAAATATTTTATTTAGGCTTATCTTGATAGTATTTCTCTAGTCAAAAACGTTGGATTACGAAAAGTGGCAAGTTTTCAACACATGCATGATTAAATGAAAATAAAGAATTTGATTTTTAATTGTTGACTTGTCTATGGGTTATCTAACATGTACTTCCAAAAACATGATGAAGAGATTAAGGGATTTTTTTTTTGCATGGATTTGACTTTTAAGAGTAGTAAAGAGTTATGCAGGTTTATATAGATGCGTGATGGTAGTGGATGGGGTTCATGTAAGGGCTTTTTAGGTGTCGGACGTGGGAATGGAGATATCTCAGTGGTGGGGCATTATGCTAATAAAAAGTAATTGGGAGACAAGGAATTGGATTGTGAGAGAGTGTAGACAATGGTCTAATTTGACTGACTCCTTTATTAGACTGTTCCATAATTATTAATCATCATTGCATCTCATTGCATTCTGTGCAGTACGTCATCGTCATAACGTACATGCATACATACATAAATTACATTCCACATTATATGATGATGGTTATACCAGCATCACAAAAGCAAACAAAAAGTAGCATCAAAAAAAGCTTGAGTGAATGATCGACTGCTATTCTGAATACACAGGTACAAGTTGACCTTGATAGATGTGAGCAAAGCAGGTGATTCATCTGGGACAACTTTTTTGTAGTAGTTTTTATCAAGACTTCTTTTTTGTAATAAACGAAATTTTTCGTTTTTAAGCACGCATCAAAACTGAAGTATTGTGTTACACAATTTCACAACAACACGTATAAGTTGTTAGTTAGAAGCCACACGGTATGTTTATTCCACCACAAAAGTTTGATTTACTAACAAAGAATTCATAGCCAATTCTATATCATATTAGCATATTAAAACAGTAAAAAAAATTGTTCAACTAAATCAGTGAACAGTGTTCATCAATATGATTAAAAAAGGTATGAATTAACAAATATTGACAGAAGTATATTCAGTACAAATTACAACATAGTATGTATTATTTCATTCTGGAAATATTAATCATCATAAAATGATTAAATTTACAGAAAAGAAGATGGAAATTCCATGTTCACCGGAGGAATATTATTACAAATTGGATAATATGGTACTCAGTTCCAGTCAATATGTTCGGAACACGTTCAAATCACGGTGGACATCCGAAACAGGGGAGAAATGGGTTGAAACGAAAGAATCCATCCAGAAATTTATAAAAGGCGTTGGGAAAAATGCTTACAAACGAGCTCAGTCATTTCAAAAGAAATCCCTTAATGAAAGTAGCAGTATAGACGATTGGGACATGTCCTTAATATCTGTTGTAATTCGAAACTTTGGAGACGAATCTAAATATGAAAAAGAGAATTCCGCTGTTCGTCAACTAAAAGATTTAAGAAACGAGCTAGCTCATAACTCAAATAAAAAGTTTACTGAAGCTCAGTACAATCAGCACGTCAAAATATTTAAGGATGCTTTGTTGTGCCTCGGAATAGGAGAAAGCGGCATTGATAAACTGATAGAAAAAGCTGGTGTAACTTCATCATTAAAAGCTTATGAACGTGTGAAAGTGTTATTTGGAGAGGCTGAAAACTTGATGAACAGAACAAATTTTAAAAACGCAATCGAACTTTACTCGGAAGCAATAACAACACCAAGTTTACTTCCAATAAATCTTGGTGAGACATACGAAAAACGTGCAAATTGTTACCTAAAATCAGTGAAAAGTGAGATTGTTGATTGCGAACATTGTGACCAAGCACTGTTGGATGTCCAAAATGCATTGCAACTTAATAGCTCATCTTGGAATGCAAACTACCTAGCAGCTCAATGTTACAGACGCAAAAATGACTTATCCGAAGCACTTCGCTGCTATGAAATAGCATTGGCTTTGTCACCAGCTCAGAAGCAAGTGAAGAAAGACTGGGATACGTGCAAGGTACTAGCTGGAATATATACAAGAAAAGACAATTTAATTCCTGACATGATGCCGATGAACTTAGACGAACGTATTGCAAACTTTACTAATGAAACCGGTATCAAATTATCTAAAAGCGAATTTATACACGAACATAGAGATATTGCAGGAAAATTTATTAAAGGTCAAGATCATGTGTTTCGAGGTCATCAACATTTTAGCGGGTGGGAAGTTGAACAAAGCTTTACAGAAGCGGTCAAATATTACACTAAAGCAGACAAAGTTGGAAACCCAGAGGGTTCATATAACTTGGCAATTTGCTATCAGTATGGACGTGGAGTGGAAGCTGACGTGGGAAGAGCTCTCAAAATACACAGAAGAGTGGCAAACATGAACAGAAATATTCCTGGCTTGTATACGCCTTTGAAATGTAATATGGGAGTTGCTTATTCGCAACACAGTCTAGGGTTACTTTATGAAAGCGGAATAGGAGTGGAACAGGATTATAAAGAAGCTGCAATGTGGTATCACAGGGCGATGGAAAATGGAGTAGGCAACGCAGCCAATAATTTGGGTCTACTCTACTCCAAAGGTTTAGGTGTGCAGCTAAATGAGAAAAAGGCCGAAATGTGTTGGAAACAGGGGGTTAATTTGAAAGATGTAAATTCAGCAGATTCATTAGTGAGCTACTATATTTGTCAACTAGAACCCGAAGCAGCCAAAAATTGGTTACAAATTGGACGAGAAATGGGAAATGAGATACTTCTCGGAGCTTCGGATGACGAATTTTGCCGTACGCTCGAGAGGATAAGAACTCTTCGAGAAAATTTAAAACCAAAAGTAACTGCGTTTGAAAAAGAATATAACCTAAAAACAAAAGGGATTACATTCAAACAACGATTTGATCGTTTTCAAACTCATAGAGACCCAAATACAGCTAAACTAAACAAATTATTTCAGAAAGCTGCCGTTTATGAATCAATGTCACCAGCATGCATTGAAAACTGGAGCGGAATGTTGCAACCATTAACACAAGAGAAAATTTGTGCCTTGTATGAAAAAGCTACACAAGGTTCGATAACTGCTCAACGAGTGATTCGCACGGTCGAATGTTGTGCCGAGATTAATGATCTTTTAGAAAGTAGTGAAGACAATAGTAATGAGTATAAGTGCAAAATACTAAACCTGTTTTATGAGTGTGCTACTTTAGAATTTCATTTTTTCTTTACTAAATCAAGTGAAAGTAAACAAAAACTAAAAAACATTGTGACTGAACTTTTTGAACAAACTTGTGACGTGAAAGGGGTAAACGATCTGAAAAGAAGGTACTGCTATATTGTGTTCAATTTACATGTATCTTTGTGCAAACCAAATGATACTTATGCACTACAAATTTTAAAAGACGGTGTGCGCCAGTATTCTGATGTACTATGTTACCACCAAATCTTACTCCGGTGTATGGAAAGTAGAAAGCTTTGGAAAGATGGTGTTTTGTATGCAAAAGAAGCACTTGCCAACTTTCCTTACAATGTGGAGCTTTTATATCACCTTGCTACTAACTTGCAAAGTGATAATATGGACTATTTTCAAGTCGTTTCGGCCTATCAAAAATTTCTGCATTTTGCTCCACCCGAACATAGAAAAATACCGGAAGCATTTTACTGCATTTCATATGCGTATCTGCATCATTTCTTGATGTCACATGAAAGTGCTTTGCTGGATTTGGTAAAGCAGTATCTTAAAAAGGGCGAGGAAGCAGAGAAAGATCAATTGCCATGCTACTTGCCGTACGGTGAATCAATTTGGAAAGATATAGTGACAGGGTATTTGGGGAAAAAGGAGGAGTTTGAAAACGTTTCATCATTTTTTAAGTCAGCAACTCACCCATTTGCTCAGCAAATAAGTGTTCTTGAAAGAAAACCATACCTTAGCAGTCCAGTTAGAAAAAGTCTGATCATACAACATCGACAAAATCTGAAAGCAATGAAGAAACGTTATAAGAGTAAAAAAAGTACCAAAGTGTCCAACACAAGCCCACCCAAACTTACACAAACTGTGGCAAAACAATTATCAACAGCCAAACCTATTTATTTACAAGAAATGAATCCCACAAAAGACACAATTTTTGATAATCGTTTAATCGAGTTGACCATTATTGACCAACCAAACCCGTACTTTCGTTCTATTCACTTGGTTGCTGAGGACGAAAATGGGGATACTACAAGGTTGTACATATACAACGTTAAAAGGGATGCCGAAACAATAAAAAGATTTCAAGTCGGTTGTAGAATAGCAATTGTTAATCCATACATGAGACTTGGGGCTCAAATTATGGATAATGGAATTCGCAACGATGAAACTAAATGTATTATGGATTTGGAGAAAGTCAAAAACATGTGCAGATTTTGTGGGGAAGGGAATGCAACTTTATTATGCGAGAAATGTGAACGCCCTTATTGCTCGACCGAATGTTTGGATCTTGATTTAAAGGAATTTAAGCATAGATTGGTATGCTTTTCGAAATGGAAATCATATAAAGTTTAATTTTGATTTAAATCTACTAAAAGTAAGTTTAAAAGAATGAATGAATCTGTATACGTGTCAACAGTAATTGACGAAAAGTAGCATCATAAAGTCATATTTTTTACAACACATTTAAAGAAAAAATATTTCGCCTTGAAAATCTTGTGAATCGTGTTTTCATTTAGACTACTGATAATAACATCCTTGTTAATACTTTAATGATTATAAATATTCAGTTTGGTGAAGTGTTGAACAAAACATGTGCATTATATATTTTATGCATGCATTTAAATACTACTGTGAATTTCTAAATTTTTCACCTGTTGACATTTTCAGATTTGTTTTTGAAATACTTTACTCTAAAAACTTTAACCATTGATGTAACGCAGATTGTATTGCGGTAATTCAAGCTACATGATTTGGCGAACCCTTATATAAAATAATTTTAAAAGGAATAAAAGTAAAAACTTACATGATCTTTCAAATTCATTCATATTCTTGACGTATTAAAGCACGACACCGTTTAAAATTTAAATTCATCCATTATCAAGTAAGCAAACAACCAGCCAATTTAGTAAAATATTGGATTTCATGGTTTTCACAACCATACATTGTTTATATTTACTACGTTTCTTACTAAACCAAAGCCAGGCTTAGTTGGATGATTTTTGTAAAAACCGGTGTCATTTACCTCAAAATTAACAATTTAGTTAATGTCTCAGGATTGGCTGCAAGGAATTGTTATTTAGTTGAACAATTTTTGAAGATAACTAACTTAGAAAGAAAGCAAAGAAAATATAGCCTTTACAATTTTGACCTTAAAAAAGTTTATAACTCTTGAACTAGGAGCTGAATAATATTACATAGGTGCTGAATTTCTCTGTACATTTGGATGAATTGATCTGGACGTTGCGTTGTGCTTAGGTGACTGCATCTGTAAAATTATTGTAACAAATTATGACATAGAGTTAAAATTGCTACTTTGAGGCTCTTATGTGCATTGGTAAAATGACTTACAGTTCAATAAAACTTCTCATTAAAACGGCACACATTGTGTACAGAACTTCTGCAATTAAAATATTGACAAGCCAAAATGCCCATATCCAAATGTTGAATGTTATGACAGCCAACTCTAAGATATTACCAATCAAACCAGAACACTGCAAATTTGTGTTACATTCTGGAATTAACCAGTAGCCAAGTAAGGAAGGTTTGCAGCAACTAAACCAATGAAAAACCATGGGAAACGCTACAGATATAATCCAACCAGCAGTTACTCAATGGCACACACGTAGAAACGATAACTGATCATTCAAATTGTCGTTCCGAAAATATTTGCTACCTTGGCGATTTTGTCTAACGTGGAAACCGATTATACCGTTTATGTATGAACAGATTATGGTTGCCTTATTGGTGCACACACAAAGCGACTTGTGTGATCCTACATTCACAAATTACCACATCCAATAAAGAAACAAATCAGATCCAGATAATTTCAGATATTTTTGGTTTGTTCCAAATGTATGTTTGTATTGTAAACAGCATATCAGTAATGCAAGGGAATGCAAAAACAGAAAACTCCGTCGTCGCAATTTCTTTTTGGGAGGTTCTTTGCATTCAAGCTTAAGTGACGTACTGTTCCAATGGAAGAGCACTGCTTTTAGGATTTCATTTAATTGGAGAATTTTCGAAAACAGTTTAAAATGTTGGGTTATCATAGTTTTAGAATTTACTGGTTTCGATATAGCTCAGCTCAGATAAAGGGTCACATTAAATCTGGCAATTGTACAATATAGTGCAACTATTTTATCAAGAATTGATTTTTTGTTTTAGTCATTCGCCCTGAGTTCTATCATAAATTTTTGATACTGTGGTTACATATACGGTTTAGTTGAATAATTGATGCAATAAAACACAATCTAGCACTTTTATATCTATATCTGTTGTACTAAAAAATCTATAAAAGTTGGCTTTTGATTAATGAAAAAGTCAATTGCAAAAAAGAAGCGTATCTTTTAGCGTTTGGCAATGTAGAAACTTCCATCCTTATATTCATATCTGCTAAATAATTTTACCATCAGTTCGGAACCGTTACGCAAAGCTTTCCTCACATCGCATATAAATTAAGCATCGAAATTTTCCCAGCCCACTTTTCTACCTACCATAAGCTGCTAAATAACATATAAATTGGCTTTACTGAAAGTAATAATATAAAGAAAATTTAATATATTCAAGCCAAAAATAACTTGGGTTTGCTTTATCAAACTACTTGATTAACTAGCATAAACCTAATATGTAACTTCTGTCAAAATCGAAATTGCGAAAAACAAGCTTAAATTTGCACTATCGTAAAACAGCCTTATGTATTTCAATTCGAAATATGTGGTTTTGGGGAAACCAATTAATAAATTATACTACTACCAGGGATTTTTGAAGACTTCTCAGTATATTTATAAAATAAACATAAATCATAAATTGTGATTTGAATTGGAAATAAGAATATAAAACATTTGTTTACTGATTATCTTCTATTAACCGTCTAAATAAGCTGAAAAAAGTTAAAAATGTATTGGCGATATTGACGCTTAGAGTTTTGTTATGATAAGTTTAGATGTAAAAACTCTACAAAGTAGGACGAAAAAATTTGTGACAGAGATTCTTGCTTATAGATTGTAATCATTTTGATTGAAAATTTCAGAGCGGAGTAAACTAAATTATAATGTTGAACCACAGGTTGATTATTAATTTTCGTCCTGAAAAATGCTTCAAGTAGTAAATAGGTTGACTCAAATAATGTAATCTTAAATTAGGTATTCAAATTAAAATTGTAAGAAATTTTTTATTAAAAAATCTTGCTATTAAAAATATGCTATGTATTTCAAAAAAACCTGTACACGTCATACCAACAAGAAAGTGCAAAAGTTTAGTGCAATCTAGTTTCATATTACAGTTTTGAAACCTATTGTAACTAGACAGGTATTTCGTCATTATTCAAAAATAAAAGAAATTACATTTAAATAAAAATTTAACATGTGCCCAAAATCATGGTAATGTTAATAAGGCTAAAATATTTTAACGTTTTTGAAAAGCAGGGAAAACTTGGAATTGCAAGTATTGAACAAGATATTTTACCAACTAAATAATGAAAAGTGACGAGGAAAAGGTCAACAATGTACTCCAGAGAAAATTAAGGTCTTCTGCAAAAAAATGAAAGAGCTTCAGTAACGGCAATCAAAGTAATTTAAACGGTAAAAACTTGTAGCCAGCTCAATCTTCTTTTATTAAGGTAAAAAATAAATCGTGCGTAATATATATGTATGTTATAAAGATGTGCTAATTTTGAAATGCTTGTTTATTAATTTAAAGAAAAGCAAAATGACTAAAAAGAATTATTGATGAATATTTGAAGAAAACTGAGAAAAAAGAGGATACTGCTAGTTGCTACATAGAATCAGGAAAAAGTCAATTGGTCGACGGGAATCGTTGTGACCAAGTACTTTTAGTTAATCATATAAGATGTTGGAACTTAATCGTTAATCTTAGAATGCCAAGTATTTGACAGCGCAATGTCACAGACGTAAAAATTATTCAATCGTACCCCTCCGTTTTACGAAGAAGCGCTGGCTTAATCACCAGCTCAAAATCAAGTGAAACGCGACTGGGATACTTGTAAAGTGTTGGCGGGAGTGTATTCTAGAAATTATAAGTTAAATGCTAATATGATGTCAATGAACTGGCAAGAGCGTTTAGTGGACTATCATTAGCAACCTGGCATGAAATATTATAAAGAATAGCATATTTTCGGAGATAGAGATTTGGCAGGCAAATTCATTAAAGATCAGGACCATGTTTTTGAGGAAATCAACTGTTTTTTGAACACAGTTTTACACAAGCAGTGAAATATTACACTAAAGCGAATATTGTTGGAAATACAGAAGGGTCATTTAGCTTAGCACTGTGAAATCGTTTTGGAAAAGTAGTCAAATCTGATGTAGAGAAAGTATTTAAAATTTATAGATGAGCGACAGAAATAAATAGAAATATTCTTGGAAATTACACACCTTTAAATTGCATTACGGGTGTTGATGCTGCACAACATGCTGGTGTTTGTTTGTGATTGGGTAGATGTATTTCAGCAGCGTAATTAAACTTTATTTTAACAATACATAAATACATACATAGGATACATATATTCTTAAAAAATGGTCCTACCTCACACATTCGGATAATCAATTTTAAGAAGTTTGTGTGTTCTATTAAAATTTATCTTGTATTGCTTCGGAAAGAAATTTACATTTATTCTTGTATACAATGCTACATGCTTAAGTTACATAAAACACAGGACCAGACTTATGTAATGATTCATTGAGATTCACGCATTTTAAATTTCTCTCATCAATTCCAAGACTAAAGTTGGGATTTATGAGCAAATTGTACGTATAAATATAGATTTTATTCATTTAAAATCCAAATTTAGGTTTTTAATATACTCCATATATACATTTTGTAATGCTAATCCTTACATAACTCAAAAACTACAATTCTTTTAAACATAGGAGATGGCTTACCAAGCAAACATAAGAGCTTAACTTGCGGAAACTTTGAATTGCACAGCTAAGAAACAAGTTTGATCATTCCTTGATTTCCACGTGTATTCAATTGATTTTAAAAACTGCAAAAACAATAGATTGTTTCCATCGAATGCACTACAAACAATAGTGTATATTCCTTAAATAGATACTTTACTAAAACAAAAATTATTTCAGCAAAAGAAAATTAATTGTTAAATCATTCGCAATGTTAGCAATATTCAGTGGGGTTTCTTTGTCAATAAAGTTGTCACTTCCAAACTTTTGTCTTACCCTCCAACAGCTCTTGTTTATCATTCGTTTCAAACGCACAACCCTTTGCGTACAAACTGTTTTTCCGTTACTTACTTGAGTGAAAAGATGACTACGGAGCCGATGAAACGTTTGTCCAGAGGCTTCCCACAAACTTCCCATTTGCCTTATCATGAAAAATTGCGCAAACGAAGCAAATAAGCTCAGTGTTGCGAAAACCACTGGAATGTATACATTCTCATGTTTGGTTACCGACAATATTGCTGTTGTTGCGCAGAATGATTGAAAAAATGTACCAGTAACTAGCAGTTTGACCATAAGCCAGCCATTTAAAATTTCGTTCATTATATTGCAAAGTAGTTGAATTTCTCTGTACATTTGGATGAATTTGTCTGACGTCTGAAGTTGCATTGTGCTTCTGTGACTGCATCTGTAATATAATTATGAAAATTTAACGTATAATTACTATTGCAATTTTAAAAGACTGATTTGCAAAGTTAAATGACTTACAGTTCAATAAACCTTCTCATTGAAACCGCACACATTGTATAAAGAATTGCTGCTACTAAAATAGCCGTATTGACAAGGCAAAACGCCCACATCCAGATATTAATTGCCATTACGGCCGACTTTATGAATATACCGATCGAACCAAAGCAATGCAAACTTGGGTTACATTCTGGAATTAACCAGTAACCAAGTAAGGATGGTTTGCAGCAACTAAACCAATGCAAAACTGTTGGAAAGGCTATGGATATAATCCAACCAGCAGCTACGCAATTGCAAACATGTAGCAACGACAACTGATCATTTAAGTTGTCTTTCCGAATAGATTTGTTGCCTTGGCGATTGTGTCTGATGTGGAAACTTATTAAACCGTTTATGTATGAACATATTATGTCTGCTTTGTCGGTGCACACAAGAAGGGACTTGTGCGATCCTATATTAACCAATAATCCAATCCAGTAAAGAAACAATTCAGATCCAGACAGGTGAAGATATTGTTGGTTGGCTCCAAATGCATGCTTGTACTGTAGACAGTATATTAACAGTGTTACAAAGTGCAAAAACAAACAACTGCGCCGTCGCATTTTGCTTTTGGGACACTCTTCGCATTCAAGTTTCAGTAGCACATTGTTCCAATGAAAGGGCACTGAATTTAAAATTTCGTTGAGTTGGAGAATTTTCGAAAAAAGTTTAAAATGTTGGACAATCATGGCTTTAGAATTTATTGTTTTGAAATTAGTTCAGCTTAGATTGAGAGTCACATTGAATCTGGCATATGAACACTGTAAAGCAACCGTTTTATTACGGATCTATATTTTATTTGCGTCAGTGCTTTTACTAAAATCTTTAAAAATTGACACAGTTATATATTTTGTTTACCGGAATATTTGATACAACTAAGACATAATTTAAACTTTTGCATTAACTATAAACCTGAATTAGAAAAAGGTTGGGTAATTAATGATTAATATCAATTTTAAAATTTTATTTCCAAAGAAGAATTTCATATTTTCGGGTTTCGTAGTAAAATAATCCCCACTTCTATGCAGCGTTCCCTATTTCCCACCTTAAAAAGTCAAAATGCTTCCCACCCGGTAAATAGTGGTAAATAATGGCAAATGGTGGTAAATAATGAAAAATGGGAAATACAGCGGTAAATTCAAAATAACAGTGTTTTAGTGTTCCCAGTAAAGCATAAAAGATAGCCCAACTCGTTTTAATAAAATTTGATTAGATAATAAATCTATATCATCAGCATCAAAGACATCCGGCCCCACCCCAATCAAGTTATCTTCTCGCGCTCATCACTTCCTTTTCACTCCTTCCATCCCCACCTGTCTACCCACTTGAAGTAGACCCAACTGACTTTCTTTTTTCCTCGGCTTATCTTGGCCCTTGCCATTGGCATCTCCTCCAGCTCCGGACCTCCCGAGCCCTTGACAAAGTTATCCGTCAACTCATTCCAAATCCTTGAAGGCACCCTCACCCAAGCTTGGAAGAGAACAGTAAGCACGACATCTAAAATGGTACACTTAAGGCCCCCTCCCTCACCATCACCACCAGCAGTAGCAGCAGCCTGAATTCCAAAGGCTCGAGCACCTGCAGCAGGACTCCAGAACTTTGAGTTTAAGAACTTCAGAACAGCCATGATTGCAGAGCAGATAGTTGCTTGGACCATTCCCGCCTTGACCCCAACCAAAACAGAGTAGACCAGACAAAGGTCAGTGACCACATTGAATAGATGACAAAGGGTATCATCATCACAGCTATCAGGACGACCGTCTCCATTGACATGTTCTCCAGAATGGTTGTCATGGTCAGTAAGGCCTATAGTTTTAGGTTCAGTTTGGTCTACATCTTGGAGTGAACTTGAAGGGCATGCAGGTCAGTCACCAACAAGATCAAGGGACAGTACTAAAATTGATATACTTTCACAAAAATACAAAATAGATTTCTAAACATTAAAATTAACGCACAATTGGCAATCAATTAACTTCTTTCATCTTTTTATTAAAAAGACTACCTTGAAAATTTTAGCCCAACAATAATTTTTTATCAAGAGTTGGTCAAATATAAATTCAATAATTAGGATCTAGTTAACTTTCAGTAATCACATAAATTTTAATTGAATTTTAAGCAATTCTTGCATTTTCATACCAACCAACTAACAGCACAGAAGTGAACACTAACGTTATTCCCGTAGTGTGCATTATATTCCAGTTGCGTTGCCACAAAACACCACGGTGCACCGCACCGTGTTCTTGTTGTTTCTTCCCACTTGCATATTTCTCTCGTTAGCCTGCTGCTTGTTTTGGTAGCAAAGAAGACCGATGAAACGACACGAGAACAGTGAATTTCCCATATTTATCATTTACCACTAAAAGCTTCATTTCACAGTGCGTTATTTACCATTAATTACCAGCATATTTACCACGTGGTAAATACCAAGCCCGAACGCTGATTATGAGCATCAGATGAAATAATCCTTATAATGTGTCCGACGTTTGTATATCAAGTTATGTGAAGTAATCCCTCTGCCACAGTAATTCCAGCAACTTGGATTTTCCCGAGGTATATAAATTTCAAGTACGGAAAAACTTGAATATTGAGTTTATTAGATTTTTACAAGCAGAGTCGAATTCAAACAAAAATAAATGTTCTGCATACTAGATAATTCCGCCCATACATAGCGAACTTCATCCACCAATTACACTTCCATTTCATTGAAAATTCAATGGATCATTTCTACACAATATTAAACACTGTTTGTATCGGATACACACATACCATTCTATCGGATGCATCGGATACTATGTACAAGTAACTATTCTTCCTCATGAGATAGGTTCTTCTATTATTTCAACCAAATATTAGTTGTCACGAATATTTATGCACAGTCAGTGGATGCTCGTAAGCCGAATTCGGCTTCCCAATATGAAATATTTAATAAATGTATAAAAACCAGCATAAGGCCCACTGTGTACACACAGTGATGCTAGTTCAACATTGCATTGGGTGCTGGAGTGTAAAATGTTA
>JAQFXM010006416.1:0-13282 GCA_034693345.1 Entomobrya multifasciata | reverse complement strand
ACTGTCATTTGTCGCAATATTATCATCGCAGCGGCGTCATTAAGGTCGCTATTACAGCGGGATTTTTGGACAAGTTAAAATCGTGAAAAAATGCGATAGGGAAAGTATTTAAAAAAATCCGAATATCTATGATTTTGCTTTAGAAATACTCAATATTTTTTATTAAATGAAAAAATGGATAAACTTTTTTCAACGTTGGAAAGCCTTAATCAAATTTGAAGCTTCCAGTGCACTTTTACGTAAAACTTTACCAGCAGTTTGATTATCATTTAAGATCGGATTACATTTGTCTTCTTTGCAAAAACAAAGTTCAATCGTAGCTGGACCAAAAGGTAATCCAATGAGCCAAGGAATAGTAGACTTCTCACACACGTTCATCTCAGGTTCATACAATCCAATAACTTCAGGATTTATGCATCCTCTTAAGGCGTATCTTGTGTAACTACTGCTCAATTCTCCATCATAAAACAGCTGACCACAAACTAAAGCCAAAAAAATGTTAACCTGTAAGCATTTTAAGTCATTTAGTTAGGATAATTTTGAAATTACCTTCGTTTTCGGTTAGGCATTTGCGAAGAAACAGGAAACTTGGCTCAACATCTCTTCTGCATAAACTCAATGGCCCGTTGACTTCAGCTGCAGTACCATTTATTACAGGCCATGGTCGGTTGTCAACGCATGTATGACACCAGAGTGCTGTGTAAAATAAGATATTAAAATATTTACACTAAAATTACTAATTTAACAAAAACAAATGTAAAATATGTGTGCAAGAATTACCCTTGACTCCTCCTGTGGCCAAAGCTGCCACTAAAAATGCGACTAAGAAGGTCTTCATTTTGAATAAGTTCTGTGGCGTTTCGTTACAGTGTTTAATTGCTTGTGAAAGAATAAAGCTTTCGTTTCTAGCTTTTATACATTTACGGGAGACTTTGCTGTGTATAAATAAAGATGGGTGAATGAATTATTTGACAAATATTGAAAATTGGTTATTGATTGATTTCAGGTTCAGTTGAGCTTTTAGACGCTTAAAATTTAATTGATTTATGATAATTGACAGCTACATCGTCCAACAAATCACCGCGCCTGATATGATTGTACTTTGCACATAATATTTAACAATATCGGTTTACTACATTTCACAACAAATGGTTTTCCATGTCCTCTCAAAAGGATCAATCAGAAATTATGTGGAATGGCTTATTCACAAAAGGTTATTATTTATTGAACACATATTGATAGTTTTGAAATATTTGTAAACTTTCATTGCTATGGTCTACACTGTGAAACAAGTGTATATGTTCATTGATACAGTTCAAAAAAGATAAATAGTTGATATATCCGGATTTTTTGCTAGCTTTGCATTTTTATTTATCAGAAAACTAATCTGCCGGTAAAAATGCCATAACATTTTTTTCAACACCAAGCTTATCCAAAGTGACGACTTATGCAAGAAGCAAGCTAAATCAAAGTATTAATAAATGTTAGTCAAATTCATATGGGTATTTCTCAATGTATGATTTCATTTCAGTTTGACTGATAAAATCGTACGACCCTTGAGTCGCATTACGACACTGTTTAAATCAATTATGTTATATAATTTTGATTGACAGTTACATCGTTTGATAATGTGCCGCAATAATATAAAACTAAAATACATGTGTTTCAAGTGGAAATGTTTTTTGGGACGGCAAATGTTTTGCAGTTTACGATGTCACATGTATGTTTTATTTAAATATACTATAGCGCACACATAACAGGGAAATTTACGTCCAAAATAAACAGGTTTTTCTTTTATAACCGATTATTTGAGTTGTGTGTTTGCTGCAGTTATTCGTTATTACATTTGTCTATAGCACAGTTTTAGTTTGTACTGTTTCGCAGTTATGTATGTAATTACAGAAAACCAAACCATTGGTCACAATGTCGATATATTGAGTAGAGAGACAAGCGAAATGTACCTATTTTACTATAACAGGCTACTTTAAATAAATTTGTGTAATTTACTCTTCCTTACAACAAGTCTTAATTTTTCCCCGAACGTTTAGGATCCAAGAAAACTGGCGATTTGATCCTTTACGTTTATTAAAAATATTTTTTATTTTGTTTTTCCGTCTGCCTACCTATCCAGGATAAAGAATAAATAATAATGATTGATTAATTCCATTGAAATTCGGTATATTGGTGGTTATAATTATGTTTAAAACCGTATTGATTTTCATTCCGATTTTATTGAGTAAATCATGAATTTTGTCACATGATAATGAAATATATGTATAGACATACATATGTATCATTGTAGTTAGTTTTCCAAGTTGGATCTTGTTTTGGAAGAAAACTTATTTGTTAGGCTGGGATCAAACAATACAATTTACCTTAAATATAAAAGTGAGCCTCCGATATTAGAATACCAATTTAATTTATAAATTTTAATTTATTTGAATTGTGTTTACAGTTTACCAATCATGATGTTTTGATTCGAAAGATAAAATATGTGACTTTAAAGTACAATATTAAAGTATTTATGAATGCTTCGGTTATAATAGCATCATAGTTATATTAGGAGCACAATTTGGATAAAGTAGGAGATAACACTCAGATGCTCCATTAAAACAAGCAGTAATTTTATTGTGGTCAAATCATTGGAGCTTTAGTTCAACGTAAATATTTTTTTTAAATTATGTTAAAATATTTATTTGCAGTAGTTATCCATTATTACATTGGTCTGTTTCACAGTTACAGTATCTATATTGTGTAGTTAAATCCAGCATTGGAAATAAACTAAAGTATCCCTCCATGCAGCTGTTAGGTTCAACGGTGCCCCATGGTGGTCTCGAATCTATGCATCCTCTCCATGCAACTTGGACTGTGGGCTCGTAATAGTTGGCGTGGAAGTAAAACTTACCACAAACTTTAAAATAGAAATTTAAACTTTTAGCCGTCAAAGTTTGCAATAATATAGGTTATTACAAAGTTGGTAGAAACTATTCAAATAATACCTTGGTGTTCGTTAGTGCATTCTTGAACTTTTGTGGAATTGTGGTCTTCGCCCCATTTACAGGAATTATACAGGTCAGTTTGATTTGAACTTGCAATTGTTTCACCGTACGGAACGAGCCCAGCGAATACGTGCAGGCATGTGTAGCAGGATAAACCTGGAAGGCAAAAATTTAATTATTATAAATTTAAACTATTGTATTTTTCAAAAAAAATTAAATAAAAGACTTACCGTAGGCTGTCTCCGCAGCCAAGGCTAATACCACGCAAGTTAATAAAGCTGACTTCATCTTGACAAAGTAAATGTAATCTCTCGGTAGTTAGCAAAATGCTTATGAAAGTAAACTTCGTAAAGTTCACCTTTTATACATTCTGAAATGGCTTTGTCGGTAGAAAATGTGACATTTAAAATCAATTTAGATTCAATAGTGTCATCAGCAGAGATAAAATCAATTTGTGTTGTCAAGTAGCGGATACTTGGGCTTTCCATTGTCGGTGTGCAGACTAGTAAGAAACAAATGTATTGATACATGAGTATTTACGGCATCAATCCACCAGTGATTGATGGTTATAGTGATTATTGCAAATTTGAAAGATTAAAAAAATATATAAACGTTTTGAGTAAATATTTGACGACGAAAATATCTTTTATTATGCTTGTAGCTTGTATTTGAAATTTGTTTAACGTCATCAAAAAACAAATTGCGCGTTATATGAATTTTTAGTCAATCAAAGTTAAATTCAACAAAAAGTTGAATGCCTATGTCGAGATAAATAGAAAGCAGTTGACGGGAATTTGGTAAACAAATTAAACGTACTTCAACATTAATCTCAAACGTGCATACCATCAATAAAAAATTTGTAACCTTTTTTCTGCAAAGAAATCACCTTTTTACTGGTATCAATGGATATGTTGTGAGTGGTGAGTTATGTCTATCCACACAAAACTCATTTGGCCCTGGCTTCATTCATATTTTTATTTCACAAATTACATTTCAATATCATATGTAGGTATGTATATGGGTACGTATTGCCAGAAATTTGTTTCGATATTTTGCAGTTTGCACACAACGATGCACTATAGCAAAATAAAAAGCTACTACCTCACGGTTTAAAAAAAACTTTCATTTTGTCATGGGCCTGCTTAGTGTTTTTTTCAAAATGGAAAACGGATAAATGTGTATTTGCGTTTTCATGAAATTTTGGACAACAAAATTGGATATCAGTAGGTGTATGTACTTGGGTATATATTACCAGAAATTAGTTCGATACTTTGTACACTGCGATGCACAATGTACAACGAAAAGAAATTACATGGTCAGCCATACATTCAGCACCAACATGATAATCAAATGCAATGCATTGTATAACTTGTATATGTGGCTGGGGTGTATGAATAAATACGTATATGTTTTCTGTGAGCACTTCGAATATTAATTTTCACAGCTTAAGCTTTGCTTATGAAAACCTAAATTCAAACAGGAAATTAAAAGAGCGGGCATTTGGTAGTTTAATTATTTTTTTATTGTAGAGCTTAAATATTTTTTAACTTCAACAATTCAAACTTTCGACGACCTCCTGAGTGTTAAACCTTTGTCTGGGAAAAACCCTGCTGATTTTGAGATTTTGACGACTGAACATGGAGTAAATCGTTTTTTTCTAACTACTCATTCCATGATTGGCTGTAAAGTATATTTGCACTTAATGATAAACACAAAAAGAGGGCTTTGCACTTTGCATGTGTTCATAAAAATACGTTTATTTTTATCTCTCCCGTAGTCATAAAGCATATATATATGTGCATGTATAAAAACCATATAATAGTGCATGCTATACTGATAATTTTCACAAATCATAGTCATACTAATAAAAACACATGTGTAATAATAGTTTATATACAAGACTTTTTGGATTGAATTTATGATTTTTGATTTGAGTAAACTTATTACTGGTTATGTATATTATTTATAATCAATTATTGAACAAATTATTAAGTTTGTAAAAAGGTGTTAAAAAATAAAACCCAAGTGTTATAAAATTTGCTCATAATTTACATTACTTCTAAGCGATTGACATTATGACATTACATCTTTACCCTGTACAAAATCTGTGATAATTTTCATATTTTTCGTTGGAAAGTATAGCTGTCCTGAGATTTACCTTTATAGGTTTAAAGGAGTTTTGTTTGAACGGAAAACTACAGAAAACCTATTATACACTCAATATTTCGGTCAGATATAGTAAAATCGAAAGTGGGGATTTTACTTTTTTCTAAACAAAAGACATATATCACTACAAGACTATATGACAAAATTTCAACATGAATAAATTTAAAAAATGACAAAAATCGTTTTGACATAATTTAAAGATATGACATATTCTGTCTTCTCTGATTTTTAAAACTTTTACACGCAAGTCCACTTTACAGTCTGTACCATCATAACGTCGAGACGCGCTAAAATGTGTGTGCGCATATACACAATGGTTGTTGTTTACATTGTGTGAATAGCGATTTTCCGCTTGACTGAGCAATAACAATAGACAGAAGACTCAAACTTATAAGAAATAGAGTGTAATAAACTCTTTAGGTGAACGGTAACCGGTAATTTCATAATTTAACATGTTGTGAATATGTACATGGTAAGTTTGATAAAATTTCGCACTATACAACCTTAAAGTACGTACTGCAGCAGAGCAAGTCAGTAAACTTTGTACGGACTTGCTCCGCTGCAGTAGGTACAGTCGACACCAATTGGTAATGGTGGGAAAAAACAAATCATTCGAACATTAAATTTTAATTTTCAATGCATTAACTTTTAATGAATTTCACAGCTATGATTTAACGGGAGATTTCATATTTAACTAAATTTTGAATAATGTAGACAGTTTTGGTTTCAGATCCCAAATGCAAAACTTGTAAAAATAATTTTAAAAAAGTGAAGATTTATTTTCTTCCAAAAACATTGTCTCATCCCCGTCACATTTAAAAAGTCATGTTGTTTTTTCTCTATTATTTGTTGTCATGTGTGAATTTTGTCATATGTTTTTAAAATTCCCCTGGGACTAGAGATGGGATAATTTAACCGCTGTAACCGCTTACCCGTAACCGCCCGTAACCGCCTGTAACTGCTAGCGGGCGGGTAGAGATTTTTTAAGTCATGGCGGGTACGGTTACGGGCGGGTAAGCACATGAAAAATTCGCAGGTAACCGCTCTTAACCGCCAGCATACATCCATATTATGCAGCTTGTTCATGTCATGTATATTTTTAATTTGTGCTTGACATCAACGACTCGACGAGCACTTAGCATGTATTATAAGGAGCTGTGCCTTATAATAGTTAGTCTAAAATCAATAAAATTATTGTACACGGGTAAAAAGACACTAAATTCATGTAGCGGCGGCTATGCATCATGCATCACTATATGTTTTTGTTTGGGGATTCATGATGCTTAGCCGACTCTGAGTAGATTACGGACAACTGAATGCGGTGTATTTCATAATATTTTCTGTAAATGGGTATTTAATTTCAGATCGAAGATATCTTCGGTGGTCCTGCTGTCTCTGGTCTGACAATCAATCCCTAAAAAGTACTAGTTTTTTACGGGCGCCAGAATTTTAAATATTTTTTTGTTAATGTAATAATTCCAGTTTGAATAATTAATTAAGTGCATTGTCTTGGAAGACGGCGTTTTAATGTACACGTATGTGTACAGTAAAAATGTTTAATTCTGATTAATTTTAGTTGGTTTTATTTTTGTGAGCGGGTAAGCAGGTAACCGCGGGTAACCGCGGTTACGGGTAATCAAAATCTGAAGTTCGTGGCGGGCAGTTACGGGCGGGTAGAAAGAATTTTTACGGTTGCGTGGTCAGCGGTTAAACAATTTTTTTGATATTCCCATCTCTGTTGTGCATCGTGCAAATGATCGACATGGATGCTCGTGCACAAATGCAGTGTATCTGGTTGGTAAACATAACAAAGAACGGTCATGCTTGTAGTTGTATTGTAATCTTAGTGAGAGACTCGCTACCATTTTTAAGACTATTTGTGAATTCAAAATACATCAGCGTTGGGATACAAAGGGTAGATCTAATTTTCTGGTCGTGATTAAAATAAATTAATTTCGCAAATAGAATTTCTGTATGTAACCCGACGAATCAGAGCTTTGAAATAAGAAAGAGAAATTATTTTTATTGCACATCAAGGAGTTATTTTCTAGACGCCAGATTTTGATTCTCATATAGTTAATTTTTAACAACAAAAAAAGGCTAACTAGATGAGTGACTGTACTCATGCATTGAACACACGATTGACATTGAAATGAAGTAATACAACATGTTATCCAGAAAACTGTCGAAAGCTCTTATCTATACCATTCAATGTTTTACATTCCAAAGTTTCTACGATTAGTTTTCTTTGTTGTCAATTTTTTCTGCTCAATACCTGCCTATCAATTGGATCGACAGGAAATAATCGAATTTCTCGAGTCTATGCGCACTTATGCCTTAACTTTACTGCTAGTAGAGCATAGTGAATGAGTGATAATGAAAGTAAAACATCATACATGAAAGTGCTGAGTTTACAAGATCACAATATATTTTTATTATCACCACCATGTATCGTTGGGTGTGTTCCTGTTTTTTCTATAAAAACAACTTTGTTCTACAAATTGGCTAAAGATGCATAGCTAAATAGTCAACAGTCCGAGTAACGTCAATTGCATAACTCAAACTTGGGCTGCCGTTTTCCCTTTTTGTGATCTCAGCAAAAACATTGATAACTCATCATCTATCAAGATGCGAGTCTTGAGTGCTTTGCTTTATCACCTTGCATATGTTTAACTTTAGATACTTGTTAAAAGATACTTGTAAAGCACGTGTAATTTTATCCAAAAATATTTCTATTTGGTATGTATTCAGAATTTCGTGTTTTTTTAAAGGTGAGTATCCTGGTGTAACCACCAATGTCGGAATTACCTGCAATTCATCAAGACATCGTAATTACAAATGGGAAAACGATGAGTGAATACATCTATGTGCCCTATAATTAAAACCATTTTAAGCGTTTTACAATTATCACCAATTTACATTGAATACTATCTAATGCGTCATACCTCACTTAAATTGACAACAGAGTCAGTCTCCATTACATGATGATTGCGCGTGTGTCATCATCCCATCAAATTTGTTGTACAGGCGAAAAAAATACATTTTACATAACAAACCATTATTTTAAAATTTGATAGTCGCGTTTTCATGTACTTGAGAGCATTCATCCCTTTTGTATTGCATGATGCTCAAAAGCAATAATGTTTTTGTACTTCCTCGTGTGCTTCAAAAACATTATTTATGCAAAATCATGCATTTACCACACTATCGTGCATTCGCATCATCATCCCTTAAAAGTTTCAGTTTTTTTGTTCTTTTTAAATGTTTTTATGGGAAGTACTTTTTAAAAGAAAATAATCGCTGTTGGTGGCATTCGGGAATTATAATTTACTTGCCATCGGCAAGCAAGTGCATTCACTATTTCCTTCAGCGATGGGCAATTTTTTCAGAGGCATTCGCAGTTCAGAAGATTTTAAAACTTTTTCCCTGAGAAAAATTAGTACAGTTTATACATATTTTTATGGTAAACTGCTTTGATGAGTTTGCAAGTACAATGTGCAATATGGAATCAAGGCATTGATAATGATATGCAATAATACAATATGTCTTCAAAATTGAAGTTTGATGTTCATTTTCGTACGTTCGAATTCTTACAAATTGCCCGGTGACGCGATTTTGAAATTGCCCTGGTGGCCATGCTGAGCGGAAATTCCTGAAATTGCCCTGAAGCACTAAGATTGCCCTGAAACCCTAAAATTGCCCTGAAATTCTTCAATCCAAAATTGCCCTGAAATCCCTGAAACTCGAATTTGCCCTGAAACCCTGAAATTGCCCTGGTGGCCATGCTGAGCGAAATTTCCTGAAATTGCCCTGATGGTCATGCTGAGCAATTTCTTTAAAATTGCCCTGAAATTGTTCGAAAAATCGCGAATTGCCCTGAAATTGTTCGAAAAAATCTAAAATTGCCCTGGTGGCCATGCTGAGTAGATTTTTTCCGAAATTGCCCTGAAATCCCTTAAACCCGAATTTGCCCTGAAACCCTGAAATTGCCCTGGTGGCCATGCTGAGCAAGTTTTTCTAAAATTGCCCTGCCGGTATCGCTTACTGATTTTTCTTGTCAAATTGCCCCGAAAATCTTTAAAATTGCCCTGAAGCCCTAAAACCCTGAAATTGCCCTGAAATATTTTGAGATTGCCCGGTGACGCCGTCACCGCGTCACGTAAGAATTCGAACGTACGAGCCTTATCATGGAAAATGGAATTTCTACATGCAACCTAATGCAAAATTGTATTCATAATTTTATTAAAAGCATATAGTCAGTGGTGTGGGTAAGTTGTTGAGAATGAAAAATACCGGCTACCACCGGAGTATCTGCATTACTGTCGTGATAGATTTGTCGTGCTTGGAGTATGCTTTTCGAGGGCATTGACACATTATATTGTTATAAAAGTAATGCAACGAAATTATGAAAACAATGAAATCATTTACTTACACTGTCACTCCTTTTTGACGCTAACGTAGATCATATAAATTAAAGTTTATTGCTCTAAGAAAGCAAAGAACATAATATTTTATTTCGTCTAAAATTGCACGGTTGTTCCAACATTCAAACTGAAGGAATGGAGTATATGGATCATTAATCGTAATAATATTGTGACTGCACTCTCTACTCGTGCCTAAAATAAAACTTTTCAACAATAAATAATCTTTTAAAATGTAAGTTGTGCATTAAAGATACAACTAACTTGTTTTTCAACAGATAAAAAAGTAAACTTTTTTTATTGTCCACATGAATGATATATGCAAAAAAGTTGTTCGTTTTCTTTGCATACGCTATTCCATATTAAGTAGGATGAATGTGCACATCACACCAGCTCGTTGTCTACTTTTTTATCCATTAAGTAATTGAACAATTTTTCAACCTACGTTCATGCCCATTCAATTCGGAATTGGTCTATTAGCACCATCAATCAATACTTGTGTGCTGCAACAGTACAGTGCAACAAATGTTTATCGAACATCTATACCTACCTACTCTATATCTATCGTTTGGTTAAAACATTTAATGTTTACACTTTCAATCTCATTGTGAGTAAAATTAAAGGCCCTCGGTGAACTTATTTTATTCGATTCGTCAATCACTACAAAGCGAATTTGGTGTTTGCTATCACACATATTTTTATTAGTTGTTAGTAAACAATTTTCGATATATCATCTCCTCCCCGCATCTACATATTCACATCCCTTTGATGCAGAAATTTCACTTTGCTTTTCTTAGTGCGTATGCCAAATCAATCAAGCCACTCAATAGATATGCGATAAGTAGTACAATTAGTCTCCAATGTATGAAACATTGATAATTTAGAATGGAATATATAATATATATACCTATGCAGATTATTAAAAAGCCACCTTGTGTACCTTCATTTAATAAATAAAAGAGTATGAGTATTGCACAATCGCCTTTTGCATTGCAAATACATATCGTATTTCTGCTACTAGAAGTAGCTGATTTGCTTTGATGATTCGGCTTTTAATTTAGGTCATAAAATCGAAAGTGCATGTGATAGATGACAATGTAAATGGAGCATTTAAGTTACAATACTATTATGCATTCTAATAAGCATGTGCAAATGCATAATATGGAACAACACAATGTTCATTTTCGGTAAATACTGTATAAGCACATCCAAGATTGCTCGTTGGAGAACTTGGGTATTTAATTAATTAGTGGTTCATTTCACGTCTTAGATTGCATCGCATGCACCTACGCACGTCAAAATGTTTTACCTTGCAGCTGATGATAGCTCGGCATCAAACAAATTATTTTGTCCTCAATAAATTCGTTTTATTGATGCATACTTTTTTGGTTTGGTCGTACTTCAGCTCAAGTGTTTTTGTTCGTATGCGACATTCGATCGGTTATACAGATAATAATGAGACAGCAGTTTAATTTTTGTGACGACCATAATTGCATTCTAATCAAGAAAAGACGTGAGAAAATAATGGACTACTTGAAATTAAGTGGAAAGAAAACGTTACTTCGTTTAATGTCTCGCTGCTGTATTCCACCTTGTCATGCAATCAAAAGAAAATCATATAGTAATCGAGTTAAATACACACTGCATACGCATATTCGTAATTACATGGTATGCATTCCACAAACTACAACTCCAGCTTAATTAAAACAAAACGATCTCTATCTTACGTCACTGGCCATATGTGATTTGCTCCTTATATTAACATTTTATTTTCATTTTAGTGAATTCAGAAAAGTCTCATTTAATCACAAGATGTAAGACAAGGTCAAACACCTTAGCTGCCAACTGCGATTTATTAGAAAAATTAAAATAATAGGTGTCATCTTTTTAAGAAGCAGCTCCTATGTCATGTTTATCACGTTTTAGTCAATCATTTTTCCGATCACTTTACTTCATTTTAGGTGTTCAAGAGTTTACATTCTGAGCAAAAAAATCGATCTTAGATTAGATATTGATGTTGTTATTTTTATGAGAAAAGGAAACGGGGTTTAGTGTTTACACAAAAAAGATGTAAAAAGGCATAAAATGCTTGGTGCTTTGTTTGTGTGGAATAATGATGCTTCCTTAGAATTCATCGTCCTGTCAATCTCTCACGTTTTTGAACTCGTGTGGCTTGCTTATCTGATACTCACATGTAATAAAGTATACAAACATTTTAAAGACTCGTGTAAACATGAGTAGGTGGTAAAACTAATGTTTCCTTTATATTTCACACTATATACTTGTAAAAATTTCACGTGTCATCTCTTGCTGTTGATGAAGCCAAAGTCAAAGACAAGACAAAAAAATGAAACATGACCTCACAACAGCTATAATTTTCAGCATTAGAACTCTTAGTTAGGATGAGTTTAGTGTAAAGATCTGTCGTTATGTCAAGAGTTACTTCGTATTTTAGCCATCATATACAGAAACACATAAAATAATAGTTTAGAATAACCTCCTTGATCATATAAGAGTTGTGAGATGAATGATATAATGTGATCCTGAATGTGCGGCAACTCACTTGTTATCTTTTAAGGAGCATAAATTATCATTCAATATTTTTCTCAAAGAAATTTTTATTGTTTACTAATGACTTGACATCCTGTTGATTAATTCCAGTTCAAGTGATGCAATTTTTTTTAGCCACCTATCAAAAGCATACAATATTTAATCCCGTGTCACGAGAAATTCGAAGTTTGATGCCATAGTTGTACCATAGTACGTTTGTTTTTCTTATTGGCATGAATATTTGAAGATTTGCTACAAAAATTCTCTGAAAACGTTCAAATTTGGACTTTAGACTGATACCACTTTCTCCTTCAATAAATCCAAAAAAAGACATGAAAGAAATGAGAGAACGCTACAGTGACGGTTTTCGTGACGCATCACAGAATCTCTGAAGCTTTCTCTCCCATTTCACAAGACGCACTTTTTAGTTGCGCAGTATTTTTTACACTGCTTGCTAGTATGAGTTGGCTCAAAAATTATAAATAGACTTGTTTTGCTAAATTCCAGTAAACAAACGTTTAACCTTCAGTAGCTCCAAGGCATTTCTAGCAAGACATGCCAATTGCCATTATCATAATCACTACGTCTTTTCATCTTGTTCATAAATCTCATTGAAAACACATGCATGACACAATATAAATATCTATTTTATGGTTATGACTTATTATGACTAGAATTTTAAATGTATCTTTCTCAGGCTAAAATGAACAAGGTGATGTTTCAAACTTGCACCTGGATAAATGCTTTTTGAGTTGCTTTTACTGGCAACTACGATTTGAACGATCATAATATCATTTGAGCTTTTCTATACTTACTATAATGCATAGTATGTGTACACGGTAAAGAAACCCATCCTTTTTTATTTTACGACTAGTAATTAGCCAGCACGCTCACGCGAGCAATATTAGAAAGTAACTTTTAACAAAAATTGGGCAAACTTAGAGGGTAGATTGAGACCACAGACTGTACAATTGTGGTATTGATACTATAAGACAACGGGTAATTGCAAAAAATGCAACGCAAATCCAGTAAAATGTTCCAAGCTAACCCAGTAAAATGTTCCAAGCTGACCCAGTAAAATGTTCCAAGCTAACCCAGTAAAATGTTCCAAGCTAACCCAGTAAAATGTTCCAAGCTAACCCAGTA
>JAQFXM010006415.1:0-13283 GCA_034693345.1 Entomobrya multifasciata | reverse complement strand
TGCTTGCAGCCTGCAAGTTGCAGATATATTATGTTCACAAAACGAACAGAGTTGACAGTAGAGAAGCGATTTGTCAACTTTTCCAGGTAAAAAGTAAAAAAAGATGCTCATGATGATTTTTCATAGCGTTACAAAAGGCTTGAAAGCTGCATATTACGTAATGCAATGTAATAGGAAATTGAAAATACAGACCAATATGCTGTAATGCAATTCGTATCTGTATGTAATTGTATCAAGGCTGGAGTACGCAAAAAAATACAAGATAAATACTACTGAAAAACCATTTATTATTTGCAGTTAGTTGTTGTGCATTGCATTGAACATAGAATCATAACAAACTTTGTAACATGACATCACTCACATCACTCGGATAATTTTTACTCATACTTAAGTACTTAAGCTTGCTTTAGGATGTAATTTTTCCAGCACTTTCAGCCTAATTTACCAGAGTTTTACAGAAAACAGTTATGCATAAAAATTTGTTGACACTCAAAATGTAGTAGTGATAGTTGGTTAACAAAATGTTAATATTCAATTAAATGTTTGATTATTTGGATTTACAAGCGATTTCATGTTAAATCTCATGTTAATTTGCTCATTTCATTCACAAACTGTTTAAGTGTAAATTGATTCGGCTTAATGCATTGTCCCTTGATTATATTATGAACATTATGCGTGCATCTCATGTTGCCCCTATTACTTCTCACCGTTAAATGTCAGTCATGAAGACTTAATATTAGTACTAGAACACTTCAAAGATTTCCATCATAGGCATGATTCCTAGATGGTTCACTATACTACATACTTATACCATGTTAAATGTTCATGTTCTTATAATCGGATTATTTTCTTGCAGTGATCCAATTTTCTTATTCTTCTTGAATATGTCAAGTCAATTCTTCAAACAATGTATTGTGTCTGAATGATCAGATTGGTAAAAAATGTGTAATTTAGTAATTTCTGAACGAGCTGTCTATCTAACTTTGTTGGTGATAACAGGGTTTTCGTTAATTGAAGTTTCATATTACCTACCAACAAAGAACATTTGCGCATATTGGTGGGAGCCGGGAACCTTTACAACTTTGCTGGTAAAACGGTCTTCAAAATTAACTGATAGTTACAATACTAAATACTATTACTGTACTGCTTTGACAAAGGCAAAGGCGAACATAAAATGTGAATTCATACAAATGCAGAAAATGCTCAAAAGGTATTGTTAACTGCATGTATACTGGCATTGCATTGTCATAATATTAAGTATCTTTGGATAAATCCATCCATTTACATATTGCATTGCTACTGGAATGAATACAAGTGAAATAGTAATCAGTAATCATTAAAACTAGACATGTTATGTAACAATTTTTCCAGGACATTTTTAGTTCAGTAACTTATCATCACGTCCCTAAGTCGTGGGCAAAGTCAGTATGTACTTACATAGTACATTTTAACGTTACGTGCAATGTAGTCGAACTCACAACGCGACGCGACAATGGTCACCAAAGCTATTTCTTGCACGAAATAGGTAACATGACACCACTACCGAGCCAAGTGCCAGCGCCAGCCATCATTACATTTACCTGCACTGTTCTCTTGGTACACTGCTACTACTGGACTGCAATAAAAATGTTGAATGTAATTTTTGGAGTGAATATTCATTACATTCAAACCGCAACGAACGGGCGCAACGCAACATTGCTTCATTTCATAAAAAGAAACATGCAATTCAATGCGTGTATTTTATCCATCTGCAAGAAGCCTTGCATGCGTTTTCAAGTTGAAGGTAAACTAGTCAGACAGACAAAAAGCCCTCGGGTGATAGGTGAAGTTTAGTACGCTTACAATTCATCTAATATGATTTCAAATTTTGCATGAGCTGAGTTTGGATTGAACACACGCAAACGAAAAGAATTTTTTAAGCTTACACCTTTCGCTTTTATATTCACAAAGCATGTGTATATTTTTTTATTTCAGTCTCGCAGGATTTTTTGTGGTCAAATCTTGATCACATAACAGGTAGTCTAGCTCTCTCACTGTAAAAAATAAGTCATAGCTATAAAAATCAAAATGTGAGTTTTGCAGTGTCCAGTCTATGGTGGTGGGTTGCAAGTAAGTCTGATTAAATAATCCATCCTCATCCTCCACGTGCAAGAAAACAGGTTGTGCGGTCAAGATTCTACTTATCCTCAGTCATTTCATACCATACCTGGCTATAATATTATGTTACAATGGAACAATTCCTGTTGTATAATAACCTCAATGTGCCAAATCAATTTCGCTGTTCTTATAATCAATTCATGAACTTCTCTTAATTTTTTCAAAGAATGTCATGAAAATTTAGTGTAAGCCTGTTTGAACACTAAAATAGCATCTTGTTCTAGTGCTTGTCCTCACCTTATTATTTTTTATTTAAAAAAGAGAGACCGACCTGACACTAGAGAGCAAACACAAGTTGTATAGTCGATGAAAAAGGGTTAGCTCTTAATTAGAAACGGTGTTCCATGAGGAAAGGTAGCCATTTTTGTGCTGTGCTGTTATTTGTAGTTGTGTGATGTGAATTGTTGGGTTTGTGGAGTTTTTATGAATAATTTAGCCAAATGGTGTTCAGGGAAAGACAGCCATTAAACCCAGAAAGGGAAGCCTTGCTTTCCTCGGGTGACCTCTACTACTCATTCCGACGGACTTATGTTGACAAGTTTGTTACTTTTTTTATCAAGTTTTAATTTATATATCATTACAATATTACATACATATCTACATGACTGTATACATGAGTTCATGCAAAAATTGACGCGACATTTTATATTTTCAGGGCGAACTGGAAGTCAGTAGCAATAGGATTAGTAGCTGGCCTGGTTCCTTTATTCCTTTGGGTTGCAAGTAAGATTGAAAGAATTTCGTTTAATTTCGAAAAAAAGATGCTAATATTTTTTCTATTTTTTTGGCGTTTCCACTTGCAGTTTTCCAAAATATAAATGACCCCACATCACCATCACCAATCAATAATAATCTTCAACAACCAGCACCATTTGTACCTCTAAAAAGTCCATCCCCGGGGACCCTCACAGCAGGGCCCGTTTCTGTAAAAAATGATTTCCACCCCCCAATTCTCAAGTCAATTAGAGAAAGTCCAAATTGGAAAAAGGTTGCCACCAAAACCTATAGAAAAAATACCAAAATTCCTTCTACCTCACCTTCTCCATCACTTCCCGACAACAATGGCCCAACGGAATTTGGCACCTATCCGCAACCAACATTTACAAAAGCTGGAAACAAAACTATTGCCGCTTACCATTTGATTGTGACGAAAGGTGTCGTCAATCCAGATGGATTTCCTCAACCTGCCATCTTGGTAAACGGTCAGTCACCGGGTCCCGAGATCCGTGTCACACAACATTCTATTCTGGTTGTACTCGTGGAAAATAAGCTGGACACCCCATTAACCATTCATTTTCATGGAATTCATCAAAGGAAATCATTTTTAAATGATGGCGTACCTCATGTAACCCAAAAGCCGATTCCCCCTGGAGGTTCCTTCCAGTACAAGATGAATCTCTGGCCACAAGTTGGAACATACTTTTATCATGCGCATACAAATATGGATATTATTTGGCTATTTGGACCATTGATCATTGAAGACGATCCCGAAAATTATGCAAACTATCCAGCCGAGTATCAGTTCGAAGAAGATAAGGTGTTTATTCTCAACGGTGTGTATCATGAAGATTTAGCAACTCTTGTGCACAGGATTAATGGTCCAGTTCACGACTATCCTTCTATAGTTTCAAGTATCACTATAAATGGCAGATCATTTGTAGAAATGGCAGATAATATAACAGGAAGCGCACTGAGTGCACCAACTAATTCCGGTTATGATATCACAAAAGTGAAAAAAGGCGTACGGTACCGCTTCAGATTCATCAACGCTGCATCCGATTCCATGCTTTCTTGTAATATATCCCAACACGAATTTACTGTCATTGAAGCGGATGGAATTTATGTGGATCCCATAATAACAGATCACCTTGTCATCAGCCCTGGCCAACGATACAGCTTTATAATTACAATGACCCAAGAGGATGACAACTATTACATTGCTTGTAGGCACTTGGAAAGCTTTGGACCACTCAATGGACTTGCAGTTATTAACTATTTTAATGCTACTAAACCTAGTAAAGAAATGCTACAGTATTATGAGAATGGGACATACTATCAGAAAACGAATAGATGGGTATTGGACGACATGCATGCAAATTTGAAGTTAAATCAGACTGATTACTATCACGTACCAATGTCGGTGGACAGGGAACACGTAATAGATGTTTATGAAGCGGTTTGGGGCACGCGTCATGTCTACCTACTGAATGGTCATCATTATCAGGATCCTAAGATTCCGTATTTTATGCAGTTGAAAAATGGAGTGAATATTACAGACGTTCCTCAGGTGTATGAGCTGATTGAAGGAGAGACAGTGCAGTTTGTTTTTCAAAATCAGAGATTAGGAGACCTTTGCTTTTCTCATCCTTGGCACGTTCATGTAAGCAGTTGAATTGAATAGGTTTTAAATTAGAAAAAATATGTAAATCAGTTCAATAATATAATTTCAATTTTGCATCTTTAAGGGTCACGACTTCCACGTTGTTGGTGAAGGTCCTAATAAATATGATCCAGTTGTCGATGGAGCAAGGATTCAACGAGATGTGGAAAGTGGCAAGCTATTCCAATTTAGAGACGCTGTGACAGTTTACGCTAATCAGACAGTTGGCGACAGCGTTGATGCTGCGTACTGTGGATGGGCTGCGATAAGATTTTCGGCGCATAATAATGGATTGTGGTTGGCACATTGTCACGTTACTCCTCATTTGATTATGGGAAAAAAGTTTGTTATTTGGGAGCATAGTGAAGAAGATCCTATGCTAACGAAATTAATGAGTGCAAAATATGACTACAGCTTGCCAGGAGAGCCAGGAGGTTGGTAAATTGGCGACAAATAATTGATTTCCATTTGTTCGAAGAGAGAGAAGGATAATTACCATTTATCTGACAAAAATTTTAATTATAAAAATGCAGATGTATATGTAAGCCATATTATATGACTGTATTTTTTGTGTTCTTGGCCATAGTCATATTATTGTAAAAAGTAACAGTTTTATTCAGCAAACCTTTAGCGAAACAAGAAGCTCGTATCATTGCCATTGTTGAATGCTGCCCTGTTATTGGTAAATTAGCTTATAGGTCAATAGTTGATAGTAGTTTCTTTACTCTACTAGATTATATAGAGAAAACTAAATATTTTAAGTGCATGATACTGTATATTGTGTACCAACATATTTATCGAAAGGTTGGCGGGTAAGATTTCATGCATAAGTAAAATGTATTTTTAAGTAAAAGTCATTCGTAAACAAATACAGGGTATTAAGTGTTCTTCACTACGAATTTCTTTCAAATGATTTGATAAATGCATGCGTGCATGCAGAGAATTCAATTTACAGTATGGTAGGTATAAGTAGATTACAGTTAATTAACAATAGTTAATTTAGTATAATAAAATAAATTAAAAGTAAATTTAAATTGTGAAAAAATAGTAAAATGACAAACTGTTGATTGTATAAATGTATTAGTATTTTCAATTAAATGTTTCAATTTGGAAATAAAATTTGTGGAACGTACAATTGTGTACAACAACATGGCATCCTGCAGGACGAGCAGAGCACATTAGTTAAACAACATGGTTTGGTGTTGGTGAGAACATTTTTTTGCGAGCAAAATCTGAGTTTTACTTCTTTCTGGACTTGTCAGCTTCAAATTTGGTTGACCAAGTAAGGACTAGCTTGCTTGTAAGCAAACAATTTATCCTGATTTTCCCATTGACCGTACCGTGTGGCCGTGAAGAATTTTCTTCAGTATCTATCTACTAATGGCTAATTGAATTGTCGACATTTTAATCAACATACAACATATAAATGTAGTGTTGTCGTTGTCACTACTATCATACTTTACATATCAACAAAATTTCAAACGATTCGTACAAAAAATGTCATTTCACCATTATTGAAATGGAAAGCGCATGCAAAACATATTTCCGAGAGAACAGCCTTGAATTTTTTTTACATACCCCTTGTTTTAATTCCAAGATATTAGCTTACTCACTGCACGACCCCGACGAGACAACTTTTGCTTGAATATGAAAGATGCAGGGCATAACTGCAGACATTTAGAATTAGAAAGTTTACAAAAACTATCCGATTCCACAACACAACATTTTTTGTATTTTATACTAATATCAATCACCGCTGCCGCTGCGCTACCCTCCTTCCACCTTCTCATCTTCATACGAAAAAGTCGCATTGTAAAAATAATTATGCAAAACACCTGGCTCTACAATCGTTACGAAGAATTTTCAACAAACATTTTTCATATGCGTACCTATGTGTAATGTGCAATGTAAGGTACAAAAAACTATATTTTGGTACAGCAAAATAATAAAATGCGCTCTCCAATGTTCGTGGTAAGAATACCGACAAGTAAGCAATTCGTTTATTGGTATGAGTAAAAATTCAAACAAATATTAAAAGCTTACTGGCTGGCTCTTTATGAGAAATGAGGCAAAGTTATATTTAGGTATAAGTATTTAGGTATAAGTATAAGTATATAAGTATTTAGGTACTGTAGTTGAGTCATAAAAAAAGTGAAAACTCTCAAAAGTTAATGCACCTCTTCCAGTTATGCTAGTCGCCCAATGCCAAAAAGACTACTCAAATGTCCCAAATAATTTTATTTTTTAAACTATGAAATGAAATAATATAGTCAGAAAACATTAGGCAAAAAATCCATTGATGTAGTTAGTAGGTGTAAGGAGAATCATAATTCATTCATAACCTATACACTTGCACTTTTGCGAGTTATTTTGCTTGTGTCATATTCTTGTAATTAAAAACCATAGACGAATAAAAAACATAATCTGTATATCTGACTCCATCATAAACTCAGATTTGGGAAGCGAACTTGATGAGAAGCATAGTAATTAACTAAACCAGTAGAACAAGACTATTTTTTTGTTTTTTTTCATGTATTTTCATCTCATTTCATATGATTTCATTTCTTAAGTGTGTATTTATGCTTAATGTGGTGTGCTTTGCTTGGGAAGTTGAGTAGAGTATCAAGTGTGTGTAACAAAAGAACGAAGATTTGGATTTAGGATAGTAATGATATTTGATCCCTCTGACAAATACATATCTCAGTAAATCTGTAGTCTGTTTGTGTGTGGCTGGCCAGGCCAGGCTAAGACACAGTAGTCGCATAGTCAATGATGGACAAAATATATATGTGGTGTGGTGTCAATTTGGGTGTTTTAGTGGTGAGTGGTGAACCAACATCGTCATATAATGTTGATTGCTAAAAGCGTAATAGGGATGTTGAAAACTGGAAAGAGGAGGGAAATGGGATTGCGATCGCACATGAAAAAATGAGATCGAGCCAGGTCCATCATGGTTCATGTATTGTATATTAAGCCCTAGAAATAGACCGTATTTTCTTTAATTAGTACATTGCTTAATTTGTAATTAAACAGTAACAGTGCAGTATTTTTTAGCAAGCGAAAAATGTGATTTTTGAAGATAACACAAAGCACTAAATTAATAAAATGCGTGTAAGCTATTGTAAATAGCTATCAATCAAAAAATAGCAACGTTTAGTTTGACGATTTTGAACAAAATTATTTTCCAGTTGTAAATGTAAAGAAAAAATATATATCGGATCGGAGTCAACCTAATCATGCGTGTATGCGTACATGCATAAGTCTATGTATGATGATGATTGTATTTTTTAAAAGTAAAACAACGCTAAAACTGAAGTACACGTCAGGTTAAAGAAACAAAAACGCAGAAATATTTCTCCAGAAAAGTCAGTAGCTCTTCACCAGTGAGTGTAAGTGGTTGAAAGCAACAAATCTTCAAAAACGGCTTTTTCTGTATAAAGTATTGTACTCTGTGCCTGTGCCTTTTGAGTTTTGACTACTCATTATCATCAAACCAATTCTTTTTCCTTGTGAAGAAAACACGAATGTTTTCAACAAGGGCAAGTAATGAGAAAAAAATTGTGAATTGTTGTAAACCAAAACGTATGTCTCTGAAATCGAGCCTGTATTCTGTATCTCTGTAGTTTTGGTAGTAGATTGCTTGTATTGTATTTTGTAATCAAATGTGGGGTTGATATTGATATCACACACACTCAACAATCTACAAGCACAATGCAATGTTTTGTCTGAGGTTCGGGTCTGAGCAGCGGAGAAACAAAATATAAGTCTCAAAACTTTTTTCATGAGTTGGATTTTTCGTGAGGGTTTACACTGTGCTTGGTGTGGTACTGCAAACTGCAGTGATTTCGTTAATTGTGAATTTTTGGAGAAAAAAATCTGCATATTTTCTGCTTACTGTTCGAACCATTTTTGATTCAACAAAATTAATCTTGGCAAGGCAAGGGTGAAACTGAAACTTGACTTTTACTTAGCGAGTGTACTTACCTCTACCTGACGACCTAGAGTCTCTGTACGCTACGCTGTACTGTTGCGATTTGGAGCCTCTCAGAGAGAACTGAAGCCATTTGATAATTACGACGTGACTAACTTGGAAAGTAAGAAAAGGTAAATCAATTGGGGCATTATGACATCATGCCGTAATCAAATCTTGTGGTTAGTTAGTTTGATGTTGATTTTGATTAATTCATTATCATTCAGTAGTTGCCACAACTTTTACTCTACGAGTGTAATTTGTACCGTTTGCGAAACGTGATGTTATTAACGATAACTTTAACTGACGTTAAGTGTTTGAACTTAGAATCATCACCTTTTACGCATCTTGTCAGTCTGTAACTTCATTTAGTACATTTTTGCATTTTTCATACGTTGACTGATTTTTTGACATTTTTAGTCCATCACTTGAAATTGTGAGTTTGCGTTTGACTTAACAAACCTTATATCATATCATTTCTTTGTCGTTTTTTTCAGTCGCTGCATTGGAATGGAAGCCAGCAAATCATCGAAGGAACGCATGAAGGAGCTGGCAAGGCTGAAGATCATCAAGCAGCAGCAACGACTTACGGATTCCAGTTCCAAAAAGCCCCGAAAACGATCAAAATCTACTTCAGTCCATGACAGCACAGGCTCAGGGGTTGCTCCGATGAAATTGATACGCCGACAGAGCTTTCCACCAAATGTGCCAACTGCCATTGTTAAAACAGAGCCATCTCCAAATGCAAGCCGCTCTTCTGCATCTACTGCCAATCTCTCCATTGCCATCGCAGAAGTCATTAAACAAGAAAGTGTCTCAGTGAAAGTCGCTCAAATGTCTCTCAAAGAGAAGTCTTTGAACACCACCGGAGGAAAAATCAAATTTGTTCCCGATCCACCTCCAATCCCACCAAACAAAATGGGATATGGCCGAAAAAGTTCGTTTGAGCTACGGAAACATATTGACAACAAGCTCGGTTATCAACCAAGACATCATCATCGTCACGCTCACCAGCGTGAGCGAGAAAAGGAGTATTTGAGATACTCCGGAATGATCCCAAATGAATCGTCAGATTCTGACTGATTTAGTCAGTCTTGTTTCAAAAAAATCGAGAGTATATTTTAGTCGTATTTTAGTCTTGTAGTTATTATAACAAACGGCTTAGTTTTTTGTTCAGTTAATTACTTGCCTTTTGTTTATTATTATGCTCTCTACATCCATTTATTCTGTTATTTTTTATATTGTAGGGTAGGATTAATTAGGGTTAGCTTATATTTAGTTTATATTGTAGCTATTAGTTTGAGATTTTTTTCATCATTTTATACCGAGCTGTAGTAAGTTAGTAGCTTTAGCAGTTACCAAATGTCATTTACAATTAAATATATGTAGAATTATCTAAAGTCAAAAGTAATTTAATTACTTGTTGGTTCAAGTTGAAACAAAACTAAAGAAATCTTGTGCAAAAAGCGTTGAAAAGTCAGAAATAATGTGTAATTTCCCGGTAAATATAGAGAGAATCGATATATTTATTTTCACTTGGTGTTCATAAACCTTAATTAATGTTAGAAATTTTACTATCAAGAAATAATATGCTAGAAATGTATAACACGCATGAAATACTAAAAAGTGAATAGTGTATATGAATTTTCCAAAAACTGAAAATGTTACCTTACATATATAGATATTATACATAGATGTTATAATATAATTAGTGGTTACTTAATACTTTGTATGTAATGAAAACTACAATTTACAAAAATTACTGTATCTTTCAATTTTCCCGTCCAGTGTCTTCGGGAATAAGTTAATGATCTGTTGTTCAATGAAATAAAACGAAAATTGAATTTAAATCTGGAACATTGATGCATCTTTTTTATTTTAGTTATATTTAATGACTCATATTTATTTAGTAATTTTACAGCTCTCTAAACACTAAAACTAGAAACATAAAATGCGGAGAATTGATTGGAATCGGGATGGGATTATGGCATGGGATTGCAATTTTTGCAACAAAGCATAAAAATGCATTGCATTTCTTTAGCTAGCACATACCTAACACCTATATAGTTCGTCTCAAGCTGTACGGATGACGGCGCGTTTGTACATTTTGAAATGTTGGTACACTCAAAACACATGCATGAAACTCTCCACAACACAACAACGTGTTTGCATCTCGATTGTTTGAAACTTGTGTTAGGGAAGATTAATGTTTTGGTTTTGACCAGTTAAGTTGACAGTTATCAGCAAACTAATTTCTAACGATAAGATTCCCGGGACAGTTACAAATCAGGTAAGAAGACGTTTTTTGTTTTTATCCTTTGATTTCAGATGGTTTTAGAATAAACAGTGGCAGTGATGGACATGAAACATGTACCCATGTATGTACGCAAGATATTTTTCAATTAACTGTTGAACAAATATTTTTTACTTTCAGAGACGCTTATCTCCAAAATGGTGTTTTTCACTTGCAACAGTTGTGGGACAACCCTTAAAAAGAATCAAGTGGAACGGCACTTTGGATCGTGTGGAAATGTTGTGTCATGCATTGATTGTTTCAAAGATTTTAGGTATGCAATTTCTCAACCTGTGATTTAGTTTTTGAAGTAGATTAATTGAAGTCATGCATATAATTATATATTTTTTAAATGCTACACAGAGGTATGGAGTATGCAGCGCACACAAAATGTGTTTCGGAAGCTGAAAAATATAACGGTCCTGACTGGAAACCCTCATCGGGTCAAAATAAAGGGGAAAAGAAGCAGATGCAGTGGGTCGAAACTGTGAATGCGGTGCTGGAGAAGGGTAGACAAAGTATGAATCCTGGCCAAATCGCTCTGATGAAAACTATATCAAAACATGATAATGTCCCTCGCAAGAAACCAAAATTCTTGGTAATAAAGTGCTATGTATTTTATATCAAATCAATTCAATGATAATTTCTTTTCAAACAGTTGTGTGATAACGAATGACTTCTTTTTTTGCAGAATTTTATCAAGAACATAGCGAGAAATCAGTTTGACTTTGGTACCATTGAAGCAGTATGGGATCGTTTGGAAGGAGAATGGAAAAGTCAGGCAGAATTGATGAAAGCCCAAGAAAAGCCGGCCGATAAGCCTAACAATAAAACGAATGGGGAAAGTACTAATGGTACTAATGGAGTACAAAATGGCAATCATTCTGAAGAAAATGGGGAAGAAACATCGAAGAAACGCAAAAAGGACAAGAAAAACAAACGCAAACGAGAGGAAATGGAGGAAAACGGCGAGGAAGTTAAGAAGCAGAAATGTAAGTCTTTTATTCGTTTAATTTCAAGTTGTTTGTTTCCTTAAATTACTCACAAACTCACAAGACGTGCATATTATGTTGTACCAGTACCCGAGGACACATTTATTTATACTGTGTTCATTTTGTTCATTAGGTGACCCTGAAGAAACCACGGAAGAGCAAAATGAAAACGACGAATCTACGGCTCCCGACTCAACTAGTGAGTTCCGATGGGGAGACATCATCAAAGAAATCTTGATGGCACGGGAAGACCATTCTATCACAATGAAGAAATTAAAGAAGAAAGTATTTGCTGAATATTATGCTCGTGTTGGGGACTCCAAAGGTGTCAAAACGAAAGAAGATTTAACATCTCAGCTGAATAAGAAACTGAAAAAGAAGAAATTCAAAGTCATGGGCGAAACAGTACAACTTATAGTTAATGATGCGGAATAACTGGATTTGAAATTCTAATTTGTTAGTTTTGATTTGTCAGTTAAAAATCATTATTCATTTCCAATATTTTAACATTATTATGCATTGTGTTTAAACACTTGTTATATTCCTTTTTTGTCACGATTTTTTCTTACGTATAGACGGTAGTGAAAAATAAAAATTTATGCGCAATTGACACACGTATTTTTCTTTATTCGTTCAAAAATGCATATTTTCTGACAAAGCAAATTTATTTTCCAACTCGGGGAAGTAAAATGCTCATATCTGCAAGTACATAAGACAGAGATGTCATCATGGCCAAGCACACATCCAGATCTTCAGTATTCAATGCCGTTACAGTGTCAGCATTTGAATGATGATACCAAAAGTATTTATCCACATCCGTATCTATAATCGCACCCGGAACACCACTAGCTTTCATCAGTGGTACAATATCAGTTTTTAGTTCAGGGAATGGAGTGGTTACTCTTGTTTCTGGAATAACTGTTGGTTCCAAAAGCTTCAATATTTCTGAAACTATACATTCAGCTTCGGCACTCCCATTAAAAATCAGTCCCCTCGTGTTAAAAATTCCAGAGTCCGCTTCCAAGAAAAATGAGTAGTTTGTCAATTCGCTTTGATGCTTCTCAAGATACTGCTGAGCTCCAAGTGGAACTTTGCTGATTTCCTCTGCAGTCCAGATAATACTGCGTACTGTTCGTTTGGGAACTAAATTAAGCTGTTTTAATACTTCAGGTACAAGTAGGGACAAAATAACGCCATAACCGTCGTCGAGTGCCCCTTGTCCAACATCCCAACTGTCAACATGTCCAGAAACAAGTACGTACTGTTGTGGAATTTCACTTCCTCTGAGGTCAGCAATTGAATTTCTTGTGGTTATGTTGCCCAACGCCTGGTTTCTAAGTGTCAGGCACAAAACAATCTTCTGACCTGCACAAAAGTACATTCGTTTAAAGTTTTTAATTAAAGTTATTGCTGACCATGACTGATTTTATGACCAAATTATGGCATGACAAGAACGATAGGGGCATTGTGAGATTCTGCGTGGTCACTCCA
>JAQFXM010006414.1:0-13284 GCA_034693345.1 Entomobrya multifasciata | reverse complement strand
CTTAGCGAGATGGGGGATATCCTCAAAAGCTCATCGAGACCTATGACCAAAAACTCCTCCAGAAACTTGTTGTCTTCCGTAGCAAAACAAATGAACATAAAAGCTGGCTCTAACAGACAACTTTTAACATTCCGGAAGTCATTACAATTAAAATGTTAGCAGCCTTTGCAAAATAAACTGAAACATAAACATGATACATACTTTATGTACATTAATATTTTATGTCAATTCAAAACTCTTTTTTTCAGGTCTGAACGCTGCAAAATTCAATGGACCATTTGTTGCACTCCCGAAGGAAACCATTCCAGATGAGTGGAAATGCAAGTTCTCATATTCTGCCACAAAGCAAGCACTCATGAAACTGATTACTGTGTTCACCTTATCATCTAAGCAACTCAGTAGCACCAAAACAATTAGTAGTATTTGCGCAACTGCTTCACTCACTGACGGCACTAACCAGTTAGAAAGTAAACGAAGACCAGGTTCGCGGAGAAAAATAAATACTGTGAAGCTGGCGCAAGGCAAACCTGTAAGGGATCGTTCAATAAGTATGTAACGCCTTAGGGAGGGAGAGGGGGTCTGAGGGTGCCGTGACACCCTAGTTAAAACGGGGTATACTTTAATGTTAAAAAAGCGTGACAGGGGGGAGGGAGGTCTGAAAAAACGGTTTTTAGTGTTACATACTTATTGAACGGTCCCTAGATTAACCACCCTATTCTAAAGTTGTGTAACTTTGAGCAGCCATTAAACAGCGAAGTTTGCTAGAAAGCCGTTTAGTTATTAATTGTGCTAGATAGCCACTTAGTTTTGAGTTTAGCTAAAATACAATTTATATGAGAGATTACTTAGACAGCCATTTAGCTGTGTAAACACTGTGTTGTGCTTAACATTTTTGAGTTTATTATAATCATTTACGTCTTTATCAAATGATAGTAAGCTATCTATCATCATCATAATATGCCCGTGTTTCCAAGAAAATGGCCAGCATGGCTCTCTGTGGGGCTGGTTTGTAGACCAACTTATCAGAAGCGGTGTACCTTTCAACGTACAATGTGATATAGGCCGAATGAATTAACACTAGAGTTGCCAATAAATATGGTGAAACTCACGTAAAGATTGATTTAATAAATCCGTGTGGTGTGCTCACTAGCCTGTACCCCAAAACTCTAAAAATTGAAGCCAGGGAAAAATTACTGTACCTGTACTCTTCCATTACGGACAAGATAATGGGCCTTCAGTTGCTCGTAGCTTGGAGAATTTTCTTGCGACATACTAAGAAACGCTGTAGTCGTTTTCCATGTCTTTAATTGTAACTGCTGGTGGCAGTACAGACGTCATCAAATATTCCTAACGTTTGGTTTCAGCAGTTGTCAGCTTTTCTTTTACAGCAGCAGGAATAATTTCGCAAAATTTGCAGGGACATGGCGCTGCAGGACAACTTTTTCTTAAAAGCTGCAAATCCCTTCATTCATTAAACCCAACAAGCGTCGCGGCTGCTCGTCATTATATAACGACCCAGTTCCAGTGCTGCTATCAGTTGGTGCGATAGAAGGGGATGTAAAAGTTGATGTTTGTTCGGAAGTTGTCGGATATGACAAGTTGGGGACATCATGGGTACGCCGTGAAATGACTGACGCAGGTGTAACAGGTGATACAAAGACTGAATCTCCTATTTCAAAAAGATATAATTAAAATTAATAAACTTTACTTTCATGAATACAAAAACAACAACTCAAAAACAATTATTTTTATTTAAAAAAATTAAAATACCGTACCTAAGCCCTGCATTCGCCTGCCCGCTCAACGGAGTGGAACATCCGGCTCCATCAGTTTAAAGAGAATGATTGAAGGGAAACGTTGCTCGTTAAAAATGGCAATATTAACCTTAACTTTAACCTTATCTTGCAATATTAGACTTTACATAATTAACTATGGCCACCAGACAAATAATTTAGGATATAGATTAAAATGAATAGAGGAAAAAATAAATACTATGAAATCATACAAGAAATAATACTTCAGCCCTTATCCGTTACTGGATTATAATAACCAATAGCAACACCAGTAACGAGAATAATAACATATGTTGCTAGTGCAAAACCATATAACAAATCAGTGGAATATAATATGTTCTTGTACATTAAGTTTACAACTTCCAAAGGAATTGCAACTCTAAATAACAACATAAATTACAATGGATTTTCCTTGTAACTTCACTTAACAGTTCAGTACCTATCATTTAAGCATGAAAGCTTCTCCAATAGCTGGTATCTCTAACTTGCGAACTGTTCTCATTACTATAATAAAATTTTAAAGTTTAAATTTGAATGATTTTAATGAAAGAACTAAACGGAAGTAAGCTAAAGTGTGTTTTACTTGCTTACCGAATCTTATGTGTATGATCTTATAATTTGTCTACACTAAGATTTAATTTAAAAAATTAATCACAATTTAATATACATAATTACATAATTATCAATTAAATAGTAATTGTCAGTTACTTCAATAGATAAATATTCTGTAAAATAATTTCATTGCTTAAGCGCGTACGAGCCTTGAAATTATTTAGGAAAGATAAGATTTATATTGAAATTTAAATTTAATTACTTAATGTTAAATTAAAGCTAATTACTGAATAAGTACGTAAATAAATAATATTGACTAATAATTGAGGAAACGAGATTCGCACGCAAATCCTATTTCGCCAATAGTAAATATGGCTAATTTCTATTGTAAACCGTTTTCATCTTAGATGTTTTCGATATTGGAAACGTTTCCCGATTAATTGAAATTTTCAAAAACAAAATACAAAATGAAATTCATATTTACTTGACATTAAAATTTAATAATCTATCGAGAAAATTTAAATTGAAATTAAAGAGGTTTTTACTTAACATCACAAATCAAATCAAAAATTTAAATTAGCAATTATACTAAATTTTATGGATACTATTTTCGAACATCTTAATTAATGTACGAAATTAATTGCTCAAACGACTTGTTATCAAAATATTACAAATTACTTACTCCAAATGTCTTAATCTAAAAATTGGATCAACTTCACTCTCATCTCTGGACAACGGAAATTATAAATACTTATTACAGTATTAGTTTCCATCTCTTCCAGGAATCTACAATGTACTCATAAATACTCAGATGAACTCCACTTTTCCTTGTATCGTGTCAACACGTCCAATTAAACTTATGACATATTGTCTTTGGACAGGCCTTTTATACAATTTCCGAAAACGACAACAACTACATTTACAAGCTACACTCAACTCTAGTGTCATATGAAAAAAAGGCTCAAGTTGCACCGTTACTGTACAGGCCTTATGAAGACTGTTTATCAACTTGAGGACACCTTTTCACTTCACCACACACCTTGCTTGCATTGTCAAAAATTTAAAAGCCGAAAGTGAATTCTCTTATTACGTTCTTTTACGCCTACCTCAACCAACCATTTATAATGAAAATTCTACATTACAAATTCTAACTATAACTTTGATGTGATTGTGCATCTAATCTTCAAAATTTGCATTCGACTTGCAATTGAAATTGACTCTATATATCTCTGTGTTAAACATTTCGTGTTTCTATAATCTCTCATGAACATTTTGTTGTCTGTGCATCCCAGAATGCTAATTGATTTTTCTTTAAAGCCTTTAGTTTACTAGAACACTGCACTACCAGCCAATGACCCTTTCATTTCAGTCTTGCCTTATAACAACAGTAAAAGATGATTCCTTTACAAGCCTACTTTTCATCATTATTCAAAACAACAACAACAACAACAAATATTGCACCTGCTGTCTGCTGCCGTTACTGACCACCTCACACATTAAAAATGCGAAGATGACCAACAATAACCGACAATAACGACACCGGACTTAATTGGATTATACGCTGCAGCTGCAAATACTTTTCATTCCAGCTTCCTATATGACTTTTGATCATCATCATCAACCAGTTTCCCAATTATATTTATTCTCACGTCAACTCTTCCCTTTCAAAAGACAACGAACTTAATTTATTTCAAATATTCTCTTTGAACATTTTTTTTGTGTGTAAAGCTAGTGCCATTCAAATTTACTAAATTTATTGGCCGCACTAACTGTTTATTTTCAACTTTGCATGTCAACCTTTATCTCCCAGACTCATGACTCCTCTTAAAGCCAACCATATACTTACAAACTTCTCAGCCAGCCATGCCCAGGATCCATAGCAACCACAACTCATCATCATTGCACTTTCCTGCACTTGCTATTCACCATTTATTTGTTGGACCAGTTCATTCACATCACCTAATCTGTTTACCTGCTTATCGTACCAACATCATTACATCATTTTCATCGTCCACGAATATACTTACCTCCTGACGTGATTCCTGCCAGCTATATATATTGTTGCTGACCGGCTCAACCTAATATTTCAATATCAATTTACTATTTTTTACCTCATTTATTCATTTTTTTAACCTGACTTGTTTTTATAATTTAACATGTGAGACACATGTATTTTGAAAAGGAGGGATGTATTGAGACTCTCCCAATATTTACATGTTTTAGTTTCTAATTAATTATGACGTTATATTGTTACTTCGAGAACCAACTAGAATCTTTATGTTATCTTTTCTGTTACTTGTTTCTGCCTTTATGTGTTTGTTTACTGTACTTTATATGCGCTGTATATATACCTTTTTATGACAATGGTACGTGCACGTATGCTGCACTACCACTACCATTATTATCATCATATTCGACTTATTTTACTACAAATTATATATAAAATATCATGCAAAATATGCACGGTTGTTCAGTCGTCAAATAGCATTTCGTTTAGTACTAAAAAGTATCCTTGCATTTCCTCTCAATTATTTTATGATTTCTTGTTTTTCATAAAACCGATTTTCATCGTAATCGTTTTATAATTTAAAATGATCAGTTGGCCCTTAAAGCTGTTAACGGAAGGAAATTTTTTTCAGTTCAATCTTGTTCATTACAAGATTAAAGCAATTATTATCGACTTGGAATAAACATATAAGTTGATCTTGAGTCATGCTGATTAGTCAGCGTGACAGCGACCATTTTAAAGGGGTCGCAACAGTGAAAAGTTTAGATCTACAGCATGTGAAATACATACAGGAATACCTACGTATGTTAATTTCACATATCCGAGCTGGTTTTAACTCAAGACTTTTTGAGGTAACAATACACATATAATAATATGAAGGAATTTGCTTACCGTGAACATAAAAATACGCGTACCCTTATATCTTTCCAAAATGCAAACGCGTACAGGGAAAGACATAAATAAAATGAACAAAGGTATTGTAATGCTTTTTTAATTGCCATCGTCTTTTCACCCTTTTCCTCAAGGACTCGGGAAAAAGGACTCAAGAGCTTAGCTTCGCTATACCCGGTATGTATGCACGCACGCTTCTTACCTCTGCGTATGTGTATGCATACATACCGGCAAAGTAAAGCTATTCAAACAAGTTTTTTACCAATTCCACTTAACTAGCAAACAGTTTATTTCCCATTGCCGCCTTGCAGCAGAAGTGGTAACATCATTTCAGTTTCCAGTTCCTATGGTTCAGCCTTTTCTTGTTACTCCCTTTTCACTGTGCGCATTGCAGTGTTCTAGAATTTAAAAAATTATAGTTTTAGTGCATTGTAGTAAAAAAGTAAGCTATTTATCGGTTAGCAAGTTAGTTAGATTTTAAGATACTCTAAAAATGATTTTTTAGAAAAAAAATAATATTCAATGTTTATAAGATAATAATTATTCAATGTTTCAATGTTTTATTCCAGGAGATGGCCCCTAACGCTCGGATCAACTTTAAAAGGCAAGGAAGGCTCCACTGATGGGGAAAAATTCTTTACCCAGGAGGTCAGCTTTGACACCTGCCACTGTTGCAAGTTGCACCAAGACCCAAAAATCCATAATTGCCCTAACAAGGAACAGAATGGGCAAATGTAGAATTTGCTTCCTTTCTGGTCATGTAAAGGAACTTTGCAATTTCTATGCAAATTTAAAAGACGAATCACTTAAATTGCAATTAAGTGAATATGCCGAATTTCGCGTTAGAAGAGTAAATTATTATGTGAAGTTTAATTCACTTTATAAAGAAATATAAAGTTGTCCACCATTTGATAAACTAAATAAAACACTATAAAAGCGCTTTAATTTTTTAAAAATTCCAAAAAACCACACTTCACAAAATGCCTCAAACTTATTGCTTCAATCAAAACCTTGTATATTTCTTAGCAAAACAACAATTTGAAATCACACTGAAAGACCTCTACCTAACCCACCTAACAACCCCCAATCTAAATTTATATAATATCAAACAGTATCCATTGCGTAGTTTCGTTTTTAAGAACGAAGTTTAGAATTAAAGTTGTACAAATTTTAAAGAGGAAAATACTATAGTTTTTATGTTTATACTGAAAAGACGAGGAAAAAGGATTGAGCAACTTTTGCTATGTTGCGTGCGATTTTTTATATTATTTTACAGCCGATGATGATAATGATGATGCGGTATGCTTGTTAGACATACAAAGCACATAACAGCTTTTACAAGAAAAAGGGTACATTACATGTATAATAATAAGTAAACGTGTACATAATGTAACACATAAAAAGAGATCATAATATAAAAGACAGATTACATATGTGATGAATTAAAGGATAAGTATTTCTACATATTTTAAGTGCAATCTCGATACATCCTGGATACCCTAATAAAAATGTGTCTACACTTAGTTGCATGAGACACGGTACTCAATTAAGTTATACAATACAATTTATAAAAATAAAAATAAAAATCTCTAAACATTCAAAACAAGATAAAAGGAATTTGAATAATAAAGGAATACCTTTATTGTATGAGTAGATATATATATATTATAGACTAGTTATGTAAATATAGAGTCCGTTGGATAAGATGAGTAGATTCAGGTGCATATGCAGCGATGTTGAGTAGGTCAGTGTGCAGGAGTGCACAAAAGATGCCGTGTTGATTTTAAAGTTGGTTACCAGTTTCAGAGGCAATAGGTGATTTGCAGTTGATTAGCAAGCCGTACTTCCCAACTTCTTACAATATCGGTTATGTAGACTTTTTGCAACTCCATATTACTGCAATATACTGCTGTCTCTATGGCGACCTAACCATATTCGGCTGTAGTACTGAACGTAAGAACAATTGTATCTGCTTACCTCATGTTCGCTAGACCAGGTATTAATCCTACATGGTACAAAAAACCTGAGTTGAAATTTCCAAACCCAGGATTTTGTCCCGCTTGTGGTCTTCATAGACAAGATTTTGTTCAAGAACTTTAGCTGTCCAATAGAATTTAAAAAAAACATTTATAATGTATACAAATTCAACTTATCACATTTGGAGAATTTTTTTTAAGTTGTCTGAACTTCGGAGAGGGATGTTGCTTTAACATTCATCTTCTTATAAAGTTATGATATTTAAGCCTCATTTCATGGAACGTTGGTCTCAAAAATTAGCCGTGCGATGAATTTGTCAATGTGAATTTAGTGAATTTGTAAAAATAAAATCGACAAAACAAGTTATTAGAATCGCTTTCATCCCGAGTAACTTTGCTCGTTGCAATAACACCGCAAAGAGAAATATCAGCTCCTATGAAAAAAGCTATACCAGAAAAATTTAACTCCATTCTTGCTTTAAAACTTCCTGATTTTTGCAATTAAAATACAGTTAAAAATGGACCATGAACTAATTGGGACCATTTCCAAAATATCGCATCCATAATTCTTTAAAAAGTGAATTAAACTTCACATAATAGTTTACTCTTCTTACGCGCAATTCGGCATATTCACTTAATTGCAAGTTAAGTGGTTCGTTTTTTAAATTTGCATAGAAACTACAAAGTTCCTTGACATGACCAGAAAGGAAGCAAATTCTACATTTGCCCATTTTGTTCCTTGTTAGGGCAATTATGGATTTTGGGTCTTCGTGCTACAACTTGCAACAGTAGCAAACGTCGACGCTGACCTCCTGGGAAAAGACATTTTCCCCATCAGTGGAGCCTTCCTTGCCTGACCAGTAAAGTTGATCCGATCAGTAAAATTTCGATTTTAGAGACAATTTAAAGTTAAAATTAATTTTTTTCTCTAATATAAAAACATAAATTATCAATTCATTAATATTTAAGCGACCGAATTTTTTTAAATGTTATGATTTGTGACTTCCATGATGATGATGAACTTCAAATAGTAGAACTGATGATAGTAGAAGGTAATTATTGTATTACAAAGTACAATTTTTTAACAAAAAACGTTCACTAAATAGTCAATTTGCACAAAACTTCGTTATTTAAAATAAGGATTTATTTAAGGAAATAGCCGTTAAATGGCTTACGTTTTTACTGTATTACACTAAAACTATAATTAAAATTATATTATATTTTTTAAAATTATATAACACTGCAATGCGCACAGAGAGAAAGGTGTAAACAGAAAAGGCTGAACCACAGGAACTGGAAACTTAAATGATGTTGCTACTTCAGCTGCTGGGCGTGCAATGAGAGATAAACTGTTTGCCAGGTAAGTCGAACTGGTAACAAAATCGTTCTGATAAGAGATAAGAACCGAGCGATAAAATTGGTTTTCATGTACAATACCTTTCTTCATTTTATTTATATTTTTCCGTTCTGGTTTGCATTTTTGGAAAGATAGATGGGTACGCGTATTTTTATGTTCACGGCTTGTATAGATGGTAGGATTAGGTCAGCACTTGCATACCCCCAACACTATCACAAAAGCTATTCTTTGTTTGCAATGTGGAAAGGACGAGTATCAATAGGAACTCGGGTACCTCGTCTCTTTTCACTTGGTTGGCATTTCACTCTTCACTTTTTTACTCTTTTTCTGGATAAGAGAACGCGAGAATTCTAACTTCTTGCTACTACTTTCTATTCATATCTATTTCTTTTAAGCTTCTCCCTTGTTGTCACACTTTTTATTTTCATATTTAGTGTATTCGCACCGATCTTCTTCATACCTGATCCTTATTCGCATTTACTCATGATCATATCACTTTCACAAATAGTAAAACTTGAATAATAAGTACAATACCAGCTAAAAATCTTCTGCTGCTTTTACTGTCTTCGCATTGTAGTACAGTCTTCGTATTCGGAATGAACTTCTCGTCTCCTAATTGAAAGAAAGGCATTCAGTCTTAATTAATCAATTCTCAATCTTTTCCTATGTGGAACTTCTTATAAATACGTTCACACAAAATATGAGATTTTCTTCATATTATAATGAAGCAACTGAATGAACTCCGTATCCTCACTACACAAATCCTTTCATTATTTAGTCTTGATTCCATCTTCGTATTGCTATCATATCTTCTAATGGATTTCTTACGATGATAATGATATTGTCATATTTGTTAACTCAAGAAACGAATACATTTTTAACCTTCTTTCTTTCTTTGTTTTCAGTAAATAGGCAAACGTAAACTTTATTTACAAAACTTTTAATAGTAGGTAAAGTACACTTTTCCCCTTGTCAATCAATTTATGGTATGTATCGATTTCAAAATCCAATAGAGTATTACAAATTAATGACATCAAGAATGCAGTTATGTTTTCCAATAAAGAGTTAAGTTATACTGAGGTGATTTGATTCTTTCTTATTAAACACGGGGCATAGGATGAGGGCGTTCTTCTGAAGTTACGTTGTGCGAGGCAGCTGCTTGAGCCACATGAGAGCCACATGAGCTGCTTGAGCCAGCTGCTTGATTCTGGTCATCCAGTTCTTCTACTCTTCAATTCGTACCAGTGCTCTTAAATTCTTCTTCTTAAGCTCTTTAATAAAAATTTCGATTATTTGGGAATTCCAAATAACTATATTTTTAAATAGTTCCTTAGCATTACGAGTTTCTTTGCAGATGCACGCATGCAGAGGAAGGAAGCGTGCATATATATAAGCTCACAAAAAGGAAAAGAGTGAAAATTACGAAGGGATCAATATTAGCTGAGATGATTAATGTATGTCCATTTTGAATATCTTTATCGACTGCTCACACAAGAAAAGGTGAGCGCACGGACTTGAAAAAAAGCATGGATAGCGCATACCTACACACACAAACACATACAAACAACGCGTAAATATAAAACTCGAAAGTACAAAAATGCATTTTTCACACTTTACTCACTTTACTCACTCGTACCCAGCAAGAATATTTATTAAAAGGGTTGCTCTCTTGCTGACTAATGAACATGACTCATGACTTAATACTGTCGATTGAGTTATACGCTTACAATATATTGTGTTTTTACTTGCAATTCTACGGATTCAATTAAATTTCTAGACAAGGCGTCCCCACCTCACACTTTCATTTTTGTAGTTTATGGTTAGAAATCAAACTCTGGACCCTGCATCAGAGATTGAATTAAATTAAACTACATAATGCAGAATTAGGTCAGTTTACTTAAGACATGTTTTAAACGTAAGGGAAGAGAACTTTTATCCTGAATGTCTTAAAACGTAATTGACCACGTGACTTGTCATCATTTTCACTGGAAATTAGAAAGGGGGTGGTGGAAATGGATGGTTGGTTTTATAATATAATTTGGAAAATTTAGCATTATCTAAAGTTTAAACAGTAATCTAATTGTCCACTTTTAGTTTTCATGGATCTTAAACTAAATTAAATTTGTGGAAGTTAAGTGTTTTTTGCTAAATGAAGTTTTACCACCCAAGAGCAGTATATAGCTATTTAAAACGATTTTGATTCATATGAAATATATTCAATTCATATATTCAATATATATATATTCATAAATATTTAACTCTCACTGTCTTATATTTAACTAGACAGTTTAACAGAAATAGTGAGATGACATCACCGTGAGGACATTCAGCTTGAACTAGTTATATTGTTTTGATAGATCTAACACCTAAGTCCAACTAATAGCCCTTGAATGGGGAATCGATTCGTGATATACTTGAGGTCTTAAGTCTGATAGTTGAACATAGTGCAATTGATTTGTACGGTGGAAGATCGGTGCCCATAAGATTGTACTGTTTTTAGTTAACTCGTAATCCTAATTTTTAAGAGTTTCCATTTTTCATGAGAGGGTTAGTTTGAAGTATATTTCAAATTGGTTTGTTGAACTTTATTTAAATGTAGTGCTGCATTCAATCTCAGATTTTGCCTACAGTTTCTGGGCATTCGATGTGGCATTATTCTGCCAAGACATCTGAACATTGTTTGGATAGAAGTTATCATAGGTAAATGGTAAGATGCCGATTTTAAAGCTGTTAATATTCTTAAATCTGACATATTTTCTTACAACGTATTTCCAAAACATCTTGGTATTGTATACTAAATGGTATGTTATTATAACTGTAACCAGTTTTAGTAGTGATTGGATTGGATCAGTAAGCGATATTATTATGGTTCTATTAAAATGAAAATATTTGTGCCCCAAAGTAAATGTTTGTCGTTGCATTATGGACAATGGCCCACAAAGTAAATATCGGAGTATACTCTTTTATGATGATAACAGTAGTAGCTATTTACACGTGTTAAGATGTTGTAAAATGTCAAATTAAATATATGCCTATGTGTTTAATATTTTAAGATTTTCGTGATAATGGTATAATTTTTAAGACTATTTTTATTTGCTGATGATATTTCTACTTAAATATTAATTTAAATGTATATATTCATGTACATAAAATTGACTTGCCGGTGGTCTGTGAATCTGTGTTGCATAAATTGCCAACGATTTGCAACGGACGAGGTGGAGTGGTGGTTACATTTTTGACCTTTGCTTTCGGAGTTAGCAAAATATGTAAAGGCAATGGTGATCTGACTGTTTCAACAGGTTTTGTGACTTCAGGTTGTACTTCAGAGGAGGGGCTTCCTAACATCAATGCCAAAAGGATTGGGGTAAAAAATCTTCCTTGTCTGTTGTTGGGTGATGGTTGTTTTGGTTGTATCTTTGGCTGTACCATAAAAGCCTCAGAGGTAACTAATAAAATGGTTACGATAACACACCTAAGGAGAATTAATTGACAAAAGTTAATACACAGAATATATAAACATTATTCACAGGAGACACAATTAATCAAACACAAGAGAATACGTAATAATTCGTGTTAACTTACTTTACTGACAACATTTTGAAGTTGATAACGGAGAACTGTTATTTATTGTTGAATATATCCAGTGTAGTTTTAGTTAGTTAATGATGTTGGAATAAAACCAGGTTGCAGTTTATATACATCTTAAAAATCGGAAAATACAGTAAAAAAGTAGAAAGAAAAACATGCATACATATAGTTAACTACTTATCACACGTGGAGAGTATTTCAGAGTCCTAAAGGATTATCTAGATATGCATGTAGACGAAATTCCAAAGAAATGAACGAAACTTTAGTTGGGGTTAAGGAATATAAAAATATATTTTTTGTGTGATGTACTTTTTTGTGTACAAGGTCATCAAAGAAAATTTTTTACTACTAAACATAAATATATTAAATACCCCACAAACCCCCCTGGCCGACAAAAGTGTTGCGGGTTCGCATTACTAAAATAAATAAAAATCTACTGCACATCTACCACCTAAAATCTACCACCCATCTACTGCTTAAAATCTACCACCCATCTGGGTTAGGTTAGGTAAAGCTGCTTTATTGTGTTATCAAATTGTTGATTTGCTTAGAAATGTGTAATATTTTAATTGAACTTATAAGTTTGGGGCATTTAGGCCCAGAGTGAAGTGTCGTTTTGAAAATTTTAAAATATAAAGCGCTTTTATAGTGTTTTATTTAGTTGGTCAAATTCTGGACACCTATAATATTAAAAAATCAGTTTATTTCAACTAGTTACTTTTGGTTTTATGTGAAAGGCTTGTAATTAAATGGAACTGACTGGTTTTAAAGTTAAAAATTTCGATTTTTATTTAGGCTATGAGTTATAAATAAAATGTATTGTAACTGTGATTGATCTGAAGCTAAAATATACCAAGCTGTTATTTTAAGTTTTTTGTTAACGGCGTAAAAGCATGCGAAAATGTTTGGTTTTGAAATAAAAAGTTTCAAAATTTTCGAATTTGAATTAGGCTTGAGTTATTTATAAAGTGCCTTGTAATTTAAATTGATCTAGTGCTCAAAAATATTATGCTGTTATATTGGTTTTTTAAACAAATGTTTATTAACCTATTCCCCTTACCATACACTACTGTTGCGTGTTTCGAACTTTCACCGTTAAACCAAGAATACACAACCCCA
>JAQFXM010006413.1:0-13286 GCA_034693345.1 Entomobrya multifasciata | reverse complement strand
AAGTCCATGAATAAATATTTACGAGGAGGGTTATACAGATAGAAGGATGGCATAAAACATTAATAACGTTTCTCGTTCTGGATTTATGCACTAAAAATATATGATGTGATGACACATAACAATGGACAACATTAGCCGTACATAACGATCTGTGAATTATGGTGTGCTGGAAAAAATTAATACTCAAGAGATTTTTTTGAGACCTGATTTTTTATAAGATGCCCACCGTGTCTACTATTTTATTAAACGTACAATGCATGCATAAATAACATTTGGACATTAGCAGACATTTTGCCATCCAACCCAACCTCCTACTTTGTTGACAATATTTGTTCAAGAAGAGATTTGTTAAAACGTTATATGGGATATGATGAGTTGATAGAATTTAACTCTTAAAAAAGTGCTGAATAATTAAACAAACACTTCTTGATTTCTTTTTGTAATACCTATGTAATTTACACTGATTTGTAGATTTTCTGCCCTTTTCATTACTGCTAGTTTAAGAACATCATCACCAGTCGGAGTATGGATCCTATCTCCGTACTACTTATGGCTGGGAATTTCTGAAAAATATAATGAGTGGCATTAAATAATGTTAGATCGAGTGTTTGTTGTACAAATCAAATGCGATTTTTGGTGCCCGAATCATGAAAAGCACGAGATGAATACTTTGATTCCCAATTTGACTAAGACGTTTAATTTTTAGCTCAATAGCTTAAATTCATGGGTGCATTACTCAAAAATAAAGACCATATTTGCAAAGGACTTTGTGAATTCACAGAAAAATAAGTTTTCGAGCGCAAAGAAGGTCGTTTTAAACTTGTAAACAGGAAAAATAGATCCAAAATCCAAATCTTATTGATTCCAATATTCCAAATTATTAATGACTAATACAAGTCTACGATGACTTTTGACGTGAGCAATTTATTTTATAGAACCACAATACTATCGAGTTATTGGAGAGAAACCGCAAATAGTGTAATTTCTATATCACGTTAACAAGTTTGCTTGGTAGCTCATTTTTGCTATCAGTGTCATTTTGTTGAAATTCATGTAATAGGATGTTTTGCAGAAAGATTGGCGCAGGTGCAAGCGAACAACATTGGGTACGCTTCCGGTACTTATGTACTGTGTGGTATGAATTGTCCTGGACAATCAGTGCGATGATAGATGAGTCAATTTTTCCTTTAAATTTGACACTAACCATTTTTATAGCTGTACTTTTGTTTGCATTATAAAAATGTTATATGACCATTGTTCAGATTATGAATGACAGATTAGATAACAAGTTGTAGTAAAACGTGTCCTATCTCAGTTTAGTTACATGGTAAAAACAGGAAAAGGTTTGTAAGTAGTCGAGCATTTTTTTCTGAAAAATTATACAATGTAGGTCCAGTTACTGGCTACTTGTTCAAGTAGCGAGTTTTAATTATAAATTGTTATTGGTTCCATTATCTTTTGATAAATAGTATGTAGTAAATGTGGACATTATCACAATACGTCATTACTTCACATCACCATTTCTGTCACCACAACGTACCGATACCGATACCAAATCGGATATCTTTCATTGAAGACTGATAACTTGTGTTGTAACTAGTGTGCTGTTTGGTTATAATATTTTATAGCATGTGCAACAAGGAATCTCATTCGCATGATTTCTTTGACCGTTTATGCTGGACCAACTCACACAACATTCACTTCAAGGATTTTGTTACGTACAATCTGATGACGACGGAGCAAATCAATGCAACCCATCCTTAAATAATGGTTAGACAGTTTTTTAAATTTTGATATTTTGGAAGTTTTTCCTAAAACAATACTCCATTTTTCTGCAGCCTATAAACCTAAAATTTTGGAAGAAAAACTGCAGCTATGACCAACCCTTTCGGAGAATTTACAAGGGCGATGTTCCCTACTTAAAAGACACGGAAGACTTTTCCCGCAAGTCACGTAAAGAAAGTAAAAAGTCTAATGCATCACACAGATCTCGAAAATACACTGAAAATGAAGAAGTTGATCCACGTCCCAGATCGGTTCGCAGACAATCGATTTCAAGGGATGCTCCCAATCTTAAACTGGAAGGTTCAGCGAGTAGTAAACCAGAAAAATTCCCGAATAATTTGATTATCACTTCCAGGGTATAAAATATTATGCAACCAAAATTGTGTATAAGTGTTCGTCAGAAATGTGTTATAGGTATAACGGTTTTGTAACGGTAATTTGTTTTTAAATGTTTAGTATACTGTTTGGAATTTCATACCAAAAAATTTATTCGAGCAGTTTAGAAGAGTGGTCAACTTTTACTTTCTTGTTGTGGCGGTCGTTCAGGTACATGGCATGGCATTCTTTTTTCACTTGCATAACATGCATGCATGGCTTCTTTTCAATACCACTTGTTGGCAATTATACATTACAGACAATCATTGACAGTCCAGTTCATCCAGTCACGGCCGTTTCTCCTTTGACTTTCGTCATTTGTGTAACAGCTATAAAACAGAGTTATGAAGATTGGCTGCGACATAAAAATGACGACACGGTGAACAACCGACCTGTAAAAATAGTTAGGAATGGAAAGATCGAAGTAAGTAAAATTCCTAAATTTTGCTACATGAGTAATACAGAAATTGGCCAGATAATTAATTTCCATTCCTTTGAAACAATAGGTAGCTAAAGCTAAGGACATTCGTGTTGGCGATATAATTAAATTGGAGTCAAATGACCAGGTGCCAACAGACGTCTTGCTACTTGGTTCCAGTGATGAATTCTTGAGATGCCAAATTAATACTGCTAATCTAGATGGAGAGACCAATTTGAAGGTGTGAACTCAAATTAGGAATGCATTCCTATTCGAATGTAAGCATTGCAATACTGTCAGGGTACATTTTAATTAATTTTACAATTTTATCTTGTAGCTCAGGTATTGCCCTTCCGGTTTGCCATATTACAAAAAACCTGAGGACTTTAATAATCTACATGCAATAGTCGAATGTGAGCATCCATGTGAAGATCTTTATGAGTTCAGTGGAGCATTTCTAATTCCAACAGAGAAGTTATCGGAAATGCATTGGTCATCGGTGGAGCCAATGACCAACGTCAACGAAAATGGAACAGCAAAATCAGAACAAAACCAAGATCATATTGATAGCTTGAAAAGCAACGGTGTCGTAAGACAAGGGATGACTGACTTCATATCTATTCCCTTGTCCATGGATAACTTAGTGTTGAGGGGAACAAGACTGAAAAATACTGACTTCATTTACGGAATCGTTGTGTACACTGGACTGGACACTAGATTAGCTAAAAATTCGGAGAAAACACACGCAAAGTTCTCCACTGTGGAAAGGTATTTAAACAATTTAACTTTTTAGTTCTCATTTTTAAATGCCCATTACGTTTTCATGTAACTAATCTCAAGTATTTTTTATATTCTCACAGAGCCGTAAATTATTATTTAGCATTTTTCATCGTACTACTCGTGCTAATGGTGGTCTTCTGTACGGTCATGCATTACGTTGTAGACTGGTATCCTGGTGTTGATGGTGAATTTTAACTGAATTTTTGCTCAGCAAACTTAATTTATATGGTTGTATGTGCATAAGACAGCAGACTAATAAAATGTACTTCTATCTTATCTGCAGGTGATCCATGGTACGCCCAGGATGATAACGAAAGCGAGAACAAAGTAGCCGGAATTTTTCAAACGTTAGCATCGTTTCTGGTTCTGTTTAATTATATTATTCCAATATCGTTATATGTGACAATTGGTAAGCGAATCTCATACTTTTGTTATACATGTGTATAAAAATTTATATAAAACATGCATGCATTTTAATATTTAATTTTATAGAACTGCAAAAGTTTATGGGAAGCAAATTTTTTGTATGGGACAAAGACATGATTGATGAAGAAGGGAGAGTACCACTTTGCAACACTTCAGATCTCAATGAGGAGCTTGGTCAAATTGAATACTTGTTTTCCGATAAAACGGGTACCCTCACTCAAAACATTATGCAATTTCGTCACTGTTCAGTGAATGCAGTTCGCTTTGAATATAACTCTGATGACCAGTTATACCTGGTGGCATCAGGAAGCAGTAGAGAAAATTTAGACACAGGGCCAGTGGACATATTCAAGGACAAGACTGCTCTTGAGTTTTTCAAAACCTTGGCATTGTGCCATTCTGTTCAAGTTGTTCCAAAAAGGAAGCTCAGTTTCGATGTAACTCCGAAATCCACAACGTTTCCGGAATTAAATTTCCTCAAAAGGGATGCAAAAAATGGTGTGACGAATAACCCACGACAGAGTTTAAGTACACCAGAGCCTTCAACAGATAACTTACTTACTAAGCCAGGATCGGCTGAGTATCAAGCCTCTAGTCCAGATGAAAAGGCTCTTTTGGAATCATGTGAAAAGTATGTTTCTGAATCAAATCAGGAAATGTGAAAGCTTTTTTGAAATGAAAATATGAATTTACATACCTTTTCATTTTATGATTATTAAAGGTTGGGAGTAGTTTATGTGGGTGAAAAGGAGGATGTAATGACGCTTAATATTGCTGGACAAGTGGAGAAATTCAAAAGATTGATGCAGTTGGAATTTGATGCTGGTAATGCTACATACAAAAAAAAAAAAAAGAATTTTCATACATTTAAGGCAAAACCAATTTTTTATCACTTCATCTTTTCCCTCACCACAGATCGAAAATGCATGAGTGTGATTGTTGAAAATAACAAGGGAGAAATGTGGCTGCTCACGAAAGGTGCTGAATCCAGTATTATACCAAAATGTGATGATGGCCCATGTGTGGAAACTTTAAAGCATGTCACGGACTTTGCATTGGTAAATGAACAAAGCAATTTTGTCGATAGTATAATCTACCGGCATAATCATCTTTTTATTTTACTGTAACAAAAATTAAATTTACTTTTTCTAGATGGGCTTGCGAACTCTTGTAGTTGCCAAAAGAAAGTTGACACAAAATGAATATGAACAGTTCAATACAGAGTTGAGAGATGCTCGTCGTCTCATTAAAAATAGACAAGAGAAAATACGTGAAGTTTATAGCAGTATTGAGGATCACATGACGTTAATTGGTGCAACTGGAGTGGAAGATCAGCTCCAGGATCATGTTCCCGAAACGTTGCAAGCTTTTGCTGCTGCTGGAATTCGAGTGTGGATGCTCACGGGAGATAAACTTGAAACTGGAGTAAACGTTGCTGTTTCTTGTGGACTGATAACAGCCTCCACGAAGCAATTTATCCTGAACAGAACAACCGATCCAACAGAGATTAAAGTAAAATTAGGACAATTCAAGTAAGTATTCAAGATATATGCATCACACAGTATTATAAATTGTAGTTGATTTGTGAACTAAAAATATCTTTAATGAATGTAGACGAGACATTGATCCCTCTGATAACACATGCTTAGTAATTGACGGAGATAGTCTTGGCATCGCTTTTAAAGAATGTCCAGATCTTTTGCGAGACGTTTCAATGGCTGCACTTCGAGTCGTTTGTTGCAGAATGGCACCTCTGCAAAAAGCGCAAGTAGTCCAAATGGTAAAGAACTCTTCAAGTAAACCAACGACATGTGCTGTTGGAGATGGTGCAAATGACTGTGCAATGATACAAGCAGCTCACGTTGGAATAGGTAAAAAAAAAGTTGCACCAAGTATTTGGAACAATTAAATGTTGTTTTACTCACCATCTTTCTTAACTTTTGTGTAGGGATTCTGGGAAAGGAAGGACGACAAGCTGCGAGGTGTGCAGATTTTGCTTTAGCGAAATTTGGATTTATACGAAAAGCGATTCTGGTTCATGGGCATTGCTATTACGTTCGATTAGCCAATCTTGCAAACTATTTCTTTTACAAGAACATAGTATTTGTCTTTCCTCAGTTTTTCTTTGCTTTTCATTCCAATTTTTCGACCCAGGTAAATACCATATTATATTATGAATGATTATTTATGTTGCTGAGGAAGAATGGCAATTTTATAACTAAAATTCATGCTATATTTGTACAGGCAATTTTGGGTGGACTCTTTTTAATGTTCTTTAACATAAGTTTTGCCTCCGTTCCAATTTTAATCTACGGACTTCTTGAACAACCATTCTCAATGAACACTCTCATGAGAAATCCTCACTTGTACGTGAAGAATAGGAAAAATTCTTTAATGACAGTGAGGAAATTTATTCCCTGGCTTCTTTCTGGATTTTGGCATGCCGTTGTTGTCTACTACATGACTTATTTCACTTGGAAGAATTTCAGTCGCATGAATGACATTTCGACTTTTGGAACTATTGTGTTCAGTGGAGTAGTAATTACTTCCAATTTAAAAGTAAATTAGTTGACTTTAAAAATATATATAAACCACAGTACTGTTTTCATAAGTTAATTTAATCTTTATTGCTATTTTTACATTGTAGATGGCCGTTGAAACGAAATTCATAACTTGGCTGTATGTAGGTTCTCAGCTATTCTCTTTCCTATCCTATTTCATCATTACAGCCTTCTATTCAGAGATAAATGTGTATGTATTTATAATTTTTTCATTACATTTCAAAGTCACAATTATAGTAGATATGTTGTTTATAATTACATGTATGACTTTTTAATATTTTTAGAGAACCTATCCTAACTCCAGGCGACTTTCGTCATGTGTTCTTCACCATGTTAGGCTCTCCTAACTTTTGGTTATTAATGTTACTAGTCGGGGTTGTCGGTATTTTACCAGATGTAACCTTTGCAGTTATCCGACACTCTTGGAAGCACGTCATAAGACATTTCAAAACCTTTGGTGAGGGTAGCCGCTGGCTAAAGGTGAGAAGGAAAAGTGTTCCGTTTCCAACTTTGGTCTTTACCAAACGCTCTGGATCACTAGCAATTTCATCGTCAACTCTTAGTTCATACATTCCCCCAAAAACAAGTGCTTAAAACCATTTCAAAATATTTATACGCTCTCTAACTACATTGTATTAATTTAACTAAAAATATGAAATATTTTAGCAACTTATGATTGTGATTTATAATTATCGTACCTGAAACTGACGCACGATTCAAATAAATATGTATGCAAGAAAACGAATGAACGCTTGTTTATGTACCTTAAATCACACTTTCTTCCATTATATCTGTGATAATTGTGATAAATAAAGTGCATACTATGTATATGGTTGCTTAACGAGCTTCATGTGAAATTACTTTGAAAACAGTCAAGTCAAATGTAACGATGCATTGTAAGATACATGTTTGTCTGCATTCCAGAAAATATTTAGTGGTTCATTTCATATCATAATGCTTTTACAAAAGTGTAAACATTTCATTGCGTTTCTCTTTCTCTATTTTTTTCCTGGAAATTTTCGCAAAGTATTTGGCTACAAGAAAAGGAACCCACTTTTGTTGACTGGAATATTACGGAAAAATTTGATATTTATTTCGTTTAAACCCATTTTTACTCTGATTGATCAGTAACAGTATTAATAATAGAAATAAGTTGTTTTCAAAAGAGAAAAAACTTTCAATATGAAACAAAGCTGCATTCCACTATTTCCAATAATTGTCATACTATTTTTGAGTTCTTTAGTTACTGGCGAAGTTGAAGAAGGTCGAGAATACGTTCCATACATAGAAAATGAGATAGAACTTATTCATGAAAGACACATGTACGCAGATTTTCGCTATGTAACAGCTAGTACAACAGTTCCAACGGATTATGATCAAATTCCCGAAGATAAAAAAGCAACTCTTCGAGAGGCACATGGAATTAAAGAATGTGCTACTCAATTTAAAATTAGGTTTCCATTTTATAAAAACAGTAAACGCCCCGTGTGTTTGTTTAAGGACACTACGTGGGTCGTTCCAAAGGTAAGGTTGCTTAAGAAAATCAACGCATTTTCATACAGAATCAATTTTCCATTATTTATTTTAATGGTTCAGAATAGTACAATTGAAATAGACGGAGAGTTATATGGAAGGACGGAGTTCATCAATGAGGTTCATCCTGTCAGAGGATTTGTCGTGAACGAAATGAATTCGTTAGTAAGGGGCTACATAATTGACGGGTATACATAATTGCAGTGCAGATAACCTTTTAAATCATGACTGACAACTCTGTAAAATCAGAGTTATTCGCTAATGTATCGGATTATTTTATACTGCAGGAATTTTTATGGAATTATTAGAATCTTTGATGAATTTTACGCGTACCATTTACATTTTTACATTGAGCCAATTGACAATTTGGATATTTATACTGGCAGGTTAGTTTTATTCAATTGATGTTAAATACAGTTAATTGATTTTAAATAACGAATAAGAAATAATTATTTACTCGTCACAATGCTTACATAGCCCTATAGATGAAAGTAAGAAACATGAAGAACACAATGCAATAATTTTTGAATATGGGGCAAATGGAGAGCATGAACAAGAACGACCACCAGAGGATGTCGCAAAACAGTTATATGGTACACAGCGTTTTATTATCACTTTTTGATAAAAATTTCAATTATTTTGCTCCAAAAATAACTAAATAATTGTAAATCTCATGAAATTCGCAGAAAAAATCCGAAATGCAACTGGTGGTCCAGTACTAACCGAAGTTGGAAGGTTGGCTTCCCTAAATGATTCTTTCAGTGAACCGCATAAAAATAACACCCATTCAATTCATCACCACCCCACCCTCTTAGGTTGGTAATAATTTTAATATTCCAAAAAACAAATTTTAAAAATACCAAAGGTATTCAAAAATGAAATGTACACTTTTTAAAACAATGCAATGTTCTGAACAAACAGAACATGAGTCTGTGTCGCAACAGCGGAAAGAAGCTACAGCTAGCGCGATGGATGATACTCCTGAATCAATAGCACTTCGATTTCATGATGATGTAGCAGGAGCCGTAGCTCTACAAGGTGGCGTTTCCAGTTCTGATATACTTGACACGTCCACGTAAAAATTGTTACATAAATGTTCTAGCATGTGAATTGTTTTAATTTATTGGTAATCTAAATAATCTCGTGTTATTTGATTCTATTATTGCAGCACGTACTCTTACTTATGTACCTTGTGCGTATGGGTTCAGCCTTTGTTTGCCAAAAAGTTTGGTTTCAAAAGCGGACATATTTTTGGTGCCGGTGAAATTATAGCAATGCTAAAGAGAATGGATTGGCTTTTCAGAGCAATGGACTTTAATGTTGATAGTGTGGCTGAAAACTTGGGATTCCAAATCAAATCGATTCAAGTGTCGGATAAAATACAAGTTGGAAAGAAAAAGAAAACAACTACACCTGCACCTGAAGACGAAAACAGTCAATCGAGAAAAAGGCGAAGTGTCAATGAGGACGACACTCAAAATAGAGTAGTTCAAGAGGAAGAAGTAGCTACAAATCGTACAAAGAAAAAATTACCGAAGGGAAAAAGAACATACTATGATGTACTTCGCCAAATGAAAGGCCTCCATGAGTTTTCCGAATGCTGTGCAACAATAGCTTTCGTATATCTTGACATGACTCCAGTACTCTCTGTGTCGACGCTGAGTAAGATTTTTTTGAAACAAGTAATTATCAAATATTTTAGGGAAAATAGTAGTGCAAATTTAATATACTAGATTTTATTGAGATTAGGGGGTCTATGCAGCCACGAAAACCTGGTTCTGGTGAGTGGGACATTTTTCGGGCACAAAGTTGGAATATATGACATACAGAGAGCTCTCTTCCACGGCTTAGGGCACATGCTTGGAGCGACACACGATAAGTCCTTGAGAGCCAGATGCCAAGACAGAAAACCAGCAAAATTTTACAACCCTTTTTTGATGCATCCTGTTCAACAAGCTAATGTTGGACTACGCCCAAACTCATATAAATTGTCATTTTGTTCAAAACTTGAAGTAACGGGATTTCTGAATTCCAATAATCTTAAATGCTTGATCACTAGTGAAAATGACAGGTTTTGTGGAAACGGTATGCTGTATTTTCTTTATAATTTTTTTGCAACCAATATACCTATAATTATCATGTAAAAATGCTTTTTCATTAAAGGGATGTTAGATCCAGGGGAGGAATGCGACTGTGGTAGTGCTTGGCAATGCCATTTGCAAGAATGTTGTGGAGAAAGTGATACTATATTTAATTGCAAACCGGTCAAGTTGGGAAGACAAGTGGTTTGCGAAAGACCAATGCAATGGTAGGCAAGATTTGTATGATAAGTCGAACGACATACATTCACCACGGCTCGAAATAGATAAAATACTGGGATCGGAGATAGTGTAGATAAATATATAAATTTTTTATGATATGAACAAAACTGTGCACATGAATGATTTCACAAAAAAAAACTTTTTAAAAATCTCTTTTATTTACTCAAAGCCAAAAGCTAATAGACTGATTCAGTTTCCTCCAGTCAGTTCCTTAAACTAACTTTACGATATCTACGGGGTTTTGACTTTGGAATCCAATATCCAGCCTTTTCTACCCGGTTTTATGATTTCATTACTTTTTTAGAAGTACATATTATATGTAAATGCATGATGTATGCATGTATGGTTGATCGTGAGATTGTTTTTGTAAGCTTATGTTTTTATTTAAAAGTTGATGTATGCTTTTATAAATGTACGGCTGAGTCGGCCTCTGTGTACGTTTTAGATAGCCCATTGTGTAAGCATATCACATTTTTTATAAATGATGAATTTTATAAAATAAATCGAAACAAGCTACATACATAATTCAAGAGCATTTTATTGTACAAGAACGGATTAGTGTCTTCTCTTCTAAATGGACTAGCCTTACGAAAAGGTTAACTACCTACGTATTACATATCAGCTTCATCTTGACTTGACTTCAGAGAAAAACTTCAATGTGACTCTCATACTTTGTATGGCATTGTTGTTTGGAATTCCTTTTGCTGTGATACAATATGATCTACAACTTCCCAGGAACTTTTATAGCTGGTATTGAGAATCTCGTTATTTTCAACTAACAAGTCTAGGTACATAGGTACATACTTCAAAATGCATAAAGAACTGGACTGGCACTGGACTTAATTTGAATGCTGCAATAATATCGTAAAATCATGTCTACTTCTTCTTACAGTAGTACCTATTGCTATTTGTTATGACTTAAATGTTTCATAATTCATAATTACTGTTTTAAGGGCAAGACTGAACGAAAATTATCATTGAGCTCAAATTTTATTGTTAGTTTGATGGCAAATTCCCTAGTACTTTTACGTTGCGCGTTTGCTTAAGTTCATGTGTACTTTTAATTAAATCATTTTATCAGAGGTCGAGGTATGTGTGATTCATTTATATAGTCTAAATTTTCATTACTACTTTTAATGATGACGAGATGACAGAAAGGCGGGTTTCAATTAGTCATTTTGGTATTTCCGCCGTTCATTGAAGAAACGGATGTAAGATTTTGTAGGCGGAAATGCATTAATTATTATAAGTTTATGAGTAACTCATGTATGAAAAAATTATGCACGACTATTAATTTGAAAATGCGATCGTCCAGCCATTTAGTCAACTAAACAAATTAGTCCTCACGCCTGGGGAAGCAGGAGGATTCAACGTTTATGAAGGAATGATGTACGGATTTCAATTCCAAATATTAAAATACATGCTAAATGAAAAGATGGTTATAACCCAAATAGCAATAGCTTATAGAGTAAATGACATGCTGTGGCATGAGGAAAAATTTACGTTCATAAGTTTTATGACAATGAGATTCAAAAAATATGGAGGAACTTCATTACAGCCTTCACAATCTCTCTGCCATTATTATTATACTCCCACATAAAGCTGATTAAAAGTAAGATGATGTGAAGACACGTCTTCCTTTTTAATATTATTCATATTTATTTCAGACCTGATATTCTCACAAGCTCTGCTTAAAAGAGGATTTTTTTATTAATAGATACTGGATACATGGAAATTCCCGTCTATCCTTCAAACAAATATACAAACTTGTTTGCTTCCTTCCACTGAAGTTTTTGTGGCAGGCAAACGTAAAAAATCAAATAAAGATAGGAACAAGTGTCAGTGACGTCTGCGGTAGTATTACAAAAAGGAGTATCTCTACATAAAACACAGAGACATGGCACGATGGATATGGAATATGGATGGATGACACAAGCGAAGCGTGTATTATTCCAGGGAATCATGAAAAGCCATGCCATCGTCGCACATAAAAACAAGGACAAGCAAATAATTCGTTCACAGTTTTAACCATGATAAAGTTATTGAAATAACAGCACATTGAGCATATTTACCCAAAAAACCATTGTTTTATCTTTATTCCTAGCAAATTGAATATTAAACGATGCCTTTTTGACACCATTTATGACTTGGTCATTAATGGCACTGGACGCAACTTAAATAATGTTATAAATTTAGTTGAATAATATTTGATGATAGCATGTTACACGCTACACGGTATGCTCAATGAATACTTCTTGGTATTAAAGCAATAAAAATGAAAAACAGATAAATGATTGCCTCATTTTTACAGTAATGGACAGCTTATGAAGCGTAAGTAAACGGTAATACTGTTTATTATGAAATAATTTGAACTCTTTTATCAATAAAAAACGTTCCAAATCGTAAAAATCCCTAATTAATGATTACCCAGCTTAATTTTCATAGATTGTCTACTTTTCCCCATCCAACCAAAGTAAGCCATCATCTTTACTGCATACTTCGACATGCCTATAAAATCAAAGCTTGAATACTTTTTTTTTTTGAAACTAGTCCATATCATGCAAACACAAAGCAGACCAATAGCAATAAATTTGATCCCACTGCGCTGATTAAAAATTGTTTACAAAAGTTTATGGAAAGTTAACTGGAAGGGGAAAATACTGATAAAAAATATGTTAAAACATGGGATTTTCATTCAGCCAAATTCTTAGACTTTGTGCTATTGAAGAGATGATGACTAATTTGTAATTTCAATTTGCATGATAGCATTGTATTGTTTTGTAAGCAGTCATAAAAAGGGAGCATGATCAATGTGAGTATAATAGGAATATTTGCAACTTGTAATGATGAGCGTCCGTCATTAGTTAGCTGTTTAGTACATATTATTACATGGCATTGCTTCTGACTCTTCTGACTGGCTTTGGCTTGACTGCAAAAACGCCAGATTTTGATATTGCGAATTGCAACAACCCAGTAACAAACGATATCCTTTATTCATTCAGTTTTGTTCTGAAACGAGGTGCGGTGATATGATGATATGGTGCTAAATGCATATGTATGTATCTATGTATGAAAATGCTTAACAAA